>UCOH01012281.1:0-10081 GCA_900474275.1 Synergus japonicus
ACCCATAGAAGACCCAATCTTGAGTTAAAACAGCGATGGGTGTAGATCTACTACGGTGAGTGCGTGTGAAGTGTCGAATCGTGAAGTCAACAGTTTGACCCAGTGTTAAAACAAGTGTAGGGTGAATCCTAAAAATTAAGATGTCCAGTGTGTGAAGAAGTGAACTTATAAAATATCTAAGCTCGACTGAAGAGAACTTAAGCCTGTTGCAGCATTTCACGAAAACATGTAAACAAACACAGAAAAATAGCAAAATCTGTGGAATGCCTTAACATCCGCCATTGTGTCCACATCATGAGGTCGCAAAAATGATGTGTTTGAAGTGTCGTTTTTTTTTATCGACAATCTTTTGGTTGTACGACAGGAGCTATCTGCTTATTTTCTGCAAAAAGAAATTTGTTTGGCTAAAAAGTGAATTTTTACAAGTGTGGAGACGCGGGTTGAGGGGTGCGGGTAAACAGTACTTACATTTTGCCAAGTCCCTGTACGAACAAAAAAGGCACAAAACTTCACTCCAAGGGTGCTTCACTCACTCAGAAAAATTTTCCGAATCTCGCTATGCACTTCAAAGCCCGAGTACTTACGAAAATCGTGTAAAAAAAAGAAGTTTGAGAAATCGCGTACTACACATGTACTAGTTACTTGAATATAGTTTTTGGACCTGTCAGCTGTTTCGCAGGGTCGCCAATTGACCATTGTTACACTTCAAACACATCATTTTTGCGACCTCAAACACCGCGTATTGGCAAGATGTGGACACAATGGCGGATTTGAGTAAAGTCTAAATTAATTTTTAGTGGTTTGAAAATGCTCCAACACCGTTAATAAATTTATTGAAATTATAAAATTGCTGAACTTGCAAATTCAAAAACCAAGTGCAGTGACAGTTCAGTGACGTTTCCCAATCAAAAAGAAATCCGTGGAAGGAAACTCAGTGATACGAGGAGGATCATAAAAAGATTACCAGTACTCATTTATCGAAATATCACCGGTAAGCCCAGTCATCCAGCACTCAACTCAGGCTCATTTTAGCTTATCGTAAGGGTCATCTTCGCAAATATATGTATTAAACTTGAATTGTAATTTAAATTAATAAGTCGTGTCAATTCTATTTGAAATCTCTCTTTCATTTGTCTTATCCTAGTTCCCAGATTCGCATTAAGGGCGATGGAATTTAAAAGTAAAAACTGTCAACAAACTGTCAAAATCCGTAGAAAGACACAAGTCTATCATCAGGATTTTCAAATACCCTCACAAAGGCAAAAGGGGGAAATTTTTTTATGTTTTTGATAGCAACCAATAGAGAGAAGAAATGACTCGAGGGGGCTTGATGATCAGTTCTTCGAAAACTCATTTTTATAGTCCCAAAATAGCGTGTTTTATTTCCTGTGAAAAACGGCGGACATTTTGACTTCCATGTTGGAAGAAACTAAATATTGATTCCTGCTAGAGATATTCTGCAATTTACTGTAATCTGCCGCGCGATTTAAAATCTAATTAAATTGACCAATGGGAGAATTTCTCTAGCAGGAAGCCAACACGTGCTGCGCGCGCAGGGTGCCACTGTCGCAGCTGTCAATATTTAGTTTCTTCTATCATGAAAGTCAAAATGTCCGCCGTTTCTGACAAGAAATAATTACACGCTATTTTGGGACTATAAAAGTGAGTTTTCGAAGAACTGATCATCAAGCCCCCTCGATACATTTCTTCTCTCTATTTGTTGCTATCAAAAACATAGAAATTTTCCCTCTTTTGCCTTTGAGAGGGTATTTGAAAATGCATCAGATAAGTTGACAAAATTAGACAGGCGCGCAACAAGTGTCTCAAAACAGTGGTGTCGGGAGCCACCATACACATTAAAAATAAATAAAAAAATCAAAAAGGACAGATTAAAAACCCTCAAAAAGTGCGTTTATTGTGGAATTGTATTATCCATCTAATAATTTAGGCAACCATTAATATTGCAAGTATGTATACTCGAATTACTGTCTGGGTGTTCTGAAACCCAGAACCCCGTGCTAGTCGCGTCCCTGAGATCTGAGTTTTTCTATATGAGGAATTTTCAAACTCCATCAGCCTTAAGTTGTGGACTAAAACGAGGGAATTAGTTATAAAGAAATCGAGTCTGTTGCCAAGTAGGTCGGTTAGTAAATAAATATTAGGTAGGACGTAACATTATGGTAGAAAGAAATCCTTTGCTTGACGTCACCGTTTTTGGGTTTTCCCCATAGAGATATAAAGGTATAGTTCCATATCAGCAGAAAACGTCGGCATAAAGCAGAAAGTCATGAGAGTGAAAGAGGCAAACAGATATGTCTATCGCGATCACTCTCATGAATTTCGGTTTTACGGCGACGTTTTCTGCCGACATCGTAGAAAACGTCTGAGTAAAATAAAAACACAAGAAGATGCCGTCCTATGCTTTACGTTTTCTCCTAACATGCCGTCCCATGTGGGTGCAAAACGCAAGGCGTAAAATAAACAGTCAATTACAGAACACTTTTAGATTTCTGTCTTCTCAAAGATTCTCTGTGATTGGTTGTTCATTTTGCTTATCGTTTGATCCTTCTCATATTTATTATAAGAAAAAATGAATCCCTACCTTTAGCAACAATTATGCAATGCATTGTTATTATTAAAATCATTTAAGGGCGTTGGATAATCGGGACTTGTAACTTTTCTCGATTGCCCCCCATTTCCATTACGGCCCTGTCCTCTGAAACGCATGAGAAAAGATATGGGGAGTTTGAAAGACACAACTTGAATGCTGTTTTATAGACAGAATGCAGACTGTAAATCAAAAAAACGCGATGTAAAAAATTTTTGACGGAAATAAACTTTATTGTTACCACGCGAATTTCACGATCCGATGTGGAAAAAGAGAGGAATATACTTATAAAATTTTCGCCAGCTAGACGATGTAAAATGACAGCTTATAAGGTAGGGGAAGTCGATGTAGCAGAAGGAAGAAATGCCGAAAAAAAGAGAAAGCCAGTGTGGTCACTCAACTTGAATGTTTTTTTAGAGACACAACACAGACTATAAATCGAAAAAACGCGATGTAAAAAATTTTTGGCGGAAATAAACTTTATTATTACGACGCGAATTTCACGACCC
Source organism: Synergus japonicus (assembly GCA_900474275.1). Classification (NCBI taxonomy): domain Eukaryota; kingdom Metazoa; phylum Arthropoda; class Insecta; order Hymenoptera; family Cynipidae; genus Synergus; species Synergus japonicus. Next base: position 3,118 of record UCOH01012281.1, read on the forward strand.
GATGCGGAAAAAGAAAGCAATATACTTATAAAATTTTAGTCAACTAGACAATGAAAAACGACATGTGATGAGGTAGGACGGCAGGAGAAGTCGAGGGGCTGTGCACTGCGTAAGTCTCTTGACTACCACCTCGAATCGAGCAGTAGTAGTCACGTGTAGTCGCGCGTAGTCGAGTAGTAGTATTTGGCAGTATTGGGAGTATTCGGGTCTCAGGAAATCCGAAAGGAGCCGAGTCCAGTGCATAAGAGACATAGCAATATAGCATACATATACATACATAAAGTATTCTGTTTTAAAAAGGGGGAATCTCTCAAAAAAAGGGGAAGACTGTGCAATAGATACTTAGCAAATTACAGAGAAGTGATAATTAAACGTGAGCATTAAAAAAATATATTTTCTGAAAATTGATACTTAAAAATTATATATATATATATTAACCTGATAATGAACAGAGAGGTATAACCTCTTCGAAGAAATTTCTTACTCTCTTATGATTTTCTCTTTCCTCTGCCAAAATTTCAGCAACATTCATCAAATTTGCTAAATTCTCATTCACTCCATCGAAGAGCAAATTTACAGCACCCAAGAAGATTCCAGGATCAATAAGATTTACAATATTCGCGCCAATTTTTACTTTCTTTAGCACGCTCGATATTTGCGCTTTGGCCAAAAAGTCGGGGCACAATATTAAAGCACGTTACTAACAAAATCGGTAATGAACACAACCCTTTCACAACAAATCTCAAAAAAGCGCAACCATTCGACATTGTTTTTCACTAAACTTCACCATCATTCACAACACATGCAATTCGCGACAAATCTGACCAATAAGATCATCCACAGTCACCTTTTCTCATTTCTATGATTAAAACTGGTTGAGCACCGCAGCGAGCTCTGAGTGCGCTCAGAGCGAAATATCGGAAACAACCAACGTTTTCTGCCGATATGGGACTGCAAAAAGGGAACACAAAAGTATACTTCTGTCTCTTTCTCCCTCATTAGAGCAACGCAAAACGCAATCATAAAACGCCAGCCTAGGGGTCGCGTCCCATGGATCCGGAATGCGTTGCATTTTGGCGGAAAACCATGAGAGTGAGAGAGACGCACCATCACTACTATCTCTCTCACTCTCATGGTTTTGCCCAAAAACGCAACGCATTCCGGATCCATGGGATGCCATCCTAAGGGTGACGTCCCATGATTGCGTTTTGCGTTCCGTCATAATGAGAGAAAAAAAGACAAAAATATACTTCTGTCTCTTTCTTTCTCATTGTGACGCAACGCAAAACGCAATCATGGGATACCAACCTAAGATTCATATATCCCTACCCTCCAAATTTGTCAACTCAACCCTGGTTTACATAAGATTCAAATGGAAACCAGGGTTGAGTTGACACGCCCACGAGGAAGGCATACATGAATCATACACGATCATACTGTACACTCGAAGCTCTTCCAGCCTTCCTCTGTTTTGTATTGTGAACATGACGACCAGTGTTGGGTAGTAACTTGTTGCAAGTAAATAAGTTACTAAAAAGTTACGTTATTTGTAACTTTTAGGGTAACTTACTTACTTTTTTGAAAAAGTAACCGTAACGTTACTTAGTTACGATTTTTCCAGTAACTTGTAACTTAATTTTAGTTACTTTGTGTTTTTTTATATCTCTTTTTTATGTTCAATTTACATTTTTTTCCTAATAAAAAAGAAAGAAAGTAAAGATTCGAATTTGAAAATCGTTTTTTTTTTAAATAATATTTTGATGAATTATTAATATTTTTATGATGAAGGAAGCAAAAAAAGTAACTTTTTAGGTGACTTGAAGTTACTTGTTTAGTAACTTACCCAACACTGATGACGAACTAAGCTTTATATACATAAAGATTCCATCGACATATAGAAATCAGCCCCTTGGCACTATGAGTTGAAAATTTCCTGAATGTTGAGTAGTGGCCACCGTGGCGCTGATTGTTCAGTGGGCCGATTAAGTAAAAACATGCATGGGAAAAGACGTGAAAATTCAATTTCCTCATAATAAAAACTATTTTATCGTATTTTATTTTACCAAATATTAATCAAGAAACTTTTAAATATTTTTTAAAGCAATACTTACTCCTGAAAAAGGTGTTGTGCTCGAGTTTTTGACGAAAATTCGCTTTGATTTTAGGCGGAAATTTCAAAACGAAATTCTGTTATCCCCATTTAAATATTGATATTAATATTTATTGTCATTGTTAAATATAAATATTACGTTAATATTGTAATATTATTAAAATTATATCATTCCATAGAGAATATATAATTTTATATTCAATTCTCATATTATTATTATGTAGTTTAAAAACAAATATTTCTTAATTTTTGAAAATTTCAATTTATTAATAATAGTTAATAATAATATTATAGTATTAACGTAATATTTTTATTTAACAATGACAATAAATATTAATATCAATATTCAAATGGGGATAACAGAATTTCAATTTGAAATTCCCGCCGAAAATCAAACCGAATTTTTATTAAAAACAGGATAATTTAACCTTTTTCGAGAGTAAGTCTTATTTTCAAAAATAGATGAAACTTTCTTCATTAATGTACGGTTAAAAAAATCCGATAGAATAGTCTTTATTAGAAGAAAATTATATTTTTACGCTTTTTCCCATCAGCATCACCCTCGACGTCATTCAACTCTGATGACATTTTTATATCATGGACCGTGCCCTCAGCTCCGTGGGCTCCGTGAGAATAGTATATCAGTCGATCCACTGCCGGAGTTCGATGGTGGTGATATGTTCTTTTAGGGGTGTCTGGCCATTGCCAATTTTAGATTTTCTTCCTTAAATTTCAATTTTTCGCCCTAGTGGAAAAAACAGAATAAAAGTCGACTTTGATTTCACTTCTAACATCTTCTAATTCTCAAAGTTAGTGACTTGTCTACATCAACTCGTTTGTCATTTGTGTCATTTTCTGTGCGAGACTAGTCTACAGACTTGCTTTATTTCACTGACATTTCCGAGAAATATTGAGAGAGGAAGAGAGAGAGAGAGAGAGGGGGGGAGAGAGAGAGAGAGAGTGAGAGAGAGAGAGAGACAAGCAGAAAGCAGAAACGAACAGCCGAATGCAGTCGACGGAATGACCGAACGAAACGAAGCAAGTTACCAAGAACGACCTGTCTGACGTCACGAATAAGTCACGGATCCAAAAAGAAGCAGAACAGTGAGAGCGAGGTACGAGTTGGACAGTTTACAATCTGCGTTCTGCCTTTCTCACTTTCTTGTGGCTTTGATTATTTCGTGATAAAGAAAATAGTGAAATCTGACGAAGGTGCCTCGAAATCACGTAAAGGAATCGAAATTTCCGTTTGAGAAAGGATTAAAAAAAGCAGTAGTCGTGAGTTTAGTGTATCGAGTGTCATCGAATTTCGATCCTGATTGTGAACACAACATATGAGTCAAAAGTGCTTTCCGATGACTGTCAAGTCGTCCGTGAACCATTGTGTCTTTGTCAAGTTATTTTTTTGAAAAAAAGGTAAGTTTTCTTACAGCAATTTTTTTCGGATCTATTATCTTGAGACTGCATTTAACCTGCAAAAATAGTAGATAAATTCAATATCTATATAAAAAACAAAAAAAATCACTGATTTAGAATTGAGTGTAAAAGAGTTTTCTAAGATGGCGGATGTCGTCTGCTTGTGTTTTGAATATTTTCTTCTCTAAAAAAAAGTTGTTTGTGAAATTCGGAAAAAAGAGGAGAAAAGGAGAAAAAAGGAGTTTAAAAGTGGATAAAAAGGAAAATAGTTAAGGATTTTTGAGAATCAGTTTTTTTTTTTGGTTATATGGGTTATATTTATGTATATATAACTGCCAAGTGTTCTTTCTTTGTCGCAGGAGCGTAGATAGAATCTTGATGCCCTGCATAGTAGGGCGAAACAAAAAAAAATGTCTAGATAAATATTGATATTCAGAAGACTTTTCTCAACATAAAAAAAGCTAAAAAAATTCGAAGTCTAAACATCCGGCTAGTTGGATAAATATTACATAAAAATGTATCTGACTACAGTAGATTTCAATGACTGGACGAATTTATTTAACAACACATATCCAACTATTGATATAAATAATAATTGTGCCCGTATTCTGTTGATAAAGTAAAAAGTGATTTGTTCATTTATTTATTTTTATGGCGGTGGTTCTAAATTATTGTTATTTATATGTTAAATTCAAATAATATTAATTTTATAGCATTTAAATTAAATGTCTAAGCGCGTCAAAAATTATACTTGGACCACGCTGACCGATTTTCTTCACTTATTTGATTCTATTAATTCAAGCTGTATTGAAGGAAAAAAGCGAACAAAGAGGGAAACATTTTATTTATTGGTAATTTAAATGTTTTAAACAAAAGTTGTGTTTCTTATTTTATTGTTGCAAGCGAGGGGTTGACAACTCGTGAAATCAGGTGTACACTTGCACTGAAATCTTCTGAATTCTCCTGAAATATCTGAAATCTCCTGAAATTTCTGAAGTCATTGAAATATCCTGAAATATCTTGAAATCAGAAGTAGGTGTACAGTCGCTTGGCCGAGTTGTCAACCCCTCGGTTGCAAGCATTTTTTTTATACGTGTGATAATTTCCGAGAAAATCAGTGATACTTCGATTTTCATTTTAAAAAAACCTATGAAAAGGTAAAGGGAAATCATTTTAAATTTTGTTGGATACATGTTCTTGGGTCTTACAATTTACTTGCACCTGTTCTCTTAAATGTTGAGGGTGTTCGCATCCTCTTCTTGCAATAAGCAAGTTGCCTATTGTCATTCCAGATATTCCTGAAACATAGATTTATTACCCTCTTTCACCTCCAGGTATGCACTTCATTAAGTGTATAAATCCTGAAAATATTGCTACACAATTCTAATTGAAACATTCAACACTAAAAAAAAAACTAGTTAAAATAACTAGAATTCTAGTTATTTTAACTAGAAAAAAGTGTTAAATATACCCTAACTATTTATTCTGGTTAAAAGTATTAGAAGTTTCTGATTAATCATATTCTGGTTACTTTAATAATTTTTTCTGGTAATTGTAACAAGAATTTCTGGTAAGAATAACCAGAATATTTTACTAGACATTTTTCTGGTAGTTTAGGAATATCATATTCTGGTTAATATAACCACCTATTCTAGTAAGATATTCTGGTAAAAATAACCATTCTTTCTAGTTAAAAAGGGTCCAATGATGTGGGGGGAGGGTGGGTCGAGCAGTCGTAATAAAACCTATTTAATGATATAGAACAAATTTCTTTATTAATTTAAAGAGGCAATCTCAAATGGACTGAGTATTTTGAACAACTTTACAGAAGCATATATAAAAGTAACAAATTTGTACAAGTTATATCATAAAGTTACAAACCAACTTACAAATTTACAAAATAAAACGAATTTTTTTAATAATTTAAAGAGCCCACATAGAATCGACTAATACAACTTTTTTCATATCTTCATAAAGCATGAATCAAAGTTACAAACATATCACCTTTTGGTATTTTAGCAAACACGACTGGAAATGGATCTGACAATGAATCTATATCGACGCACGACCATTCATTTGTCAATTTTACAGAATATGCATGTACATCTAAGTTAAAATTCACTGTCTCTAGCAACTTACATACAAGGCAGATTTTATTAAATGCATTAATTAGAACGTACTTAGTAATTCCAAAAATTGGATAATCATCACTATCAATTATAACACAGGACGTAGGTTCATATTTTGTGCCTTTAAATTCAACCCACGACAATACTGAGCACGTTTTAAAAATATCTGGCAGTTTATAGTAAAATGAATGATACTCAGCGCATTCAAAAATATTACCTGTGAATACTACTCTACCTTGTTCTAATCGTAGTGAAAAACCTTCACCTCTGATAAGGCGGTAACAAAGTTGAAGTTGCTGCTTCAAAACCAAAGTTTTTGTAATATTACGTCTAGATTTTGTTGCAGCTGCGCTCTTTTTCGGTTCTCGGTGCTTTGATCCGTATTTGCTACTGCTAAAATACGGGAAAGGTCCTGATTGGAGCAGAATAAAATTGTAGTGATACAAAAAGTGGTGCTTCGGCTTGAGTGTGTCATTAAAGAGCTTCACATATAAGGAATTATGTTCGCGAATGAGAGAACCAAGTAATTCTGACGCTGACTTTTGAATTACCTTAGCGTAGACAAGATCGTATATTCTGCGGAGTATAAGATAAAATTGCCAGACATTATCATTTAAAGGAATACGATCACCTACAAGCATGCTAAATGTTAGTACAAAATTTCTCATTTCACTTCCGGTGAAAGAAAAATGTTTCTTGCGAACGTCATCATTGGACAGCGCAGGAGGTCTATTTGTTAATCCATTCTTTAAATAATCAAATCCGAACATTCTACTGTTTAAAAGATCCACACTAAAATAGCGTTTAATAATTATTAAATAATGCAATATATGTCCCATATCGTACACAGCAACGCCTTCATCAAGATCATGTAATATGTCTGTAAAATAATTTTCGTATACATGAAAATACTTCACCTGATTCCAAACGGAATTTTCGACAACTCCTGAATCTTGAGCTAAATCCATTAAATATTCATCTTTTTTTCTAAAATTCTCTGTTGTCAGTCTATTATTTTGACAATCTTTTTTATGATTCTTACAGAAACGACAATAGTGGTTTGAATTAAAACCTTTTACAAACCCTAAAATCAAATGAAATCCCAAATTGTCACTTAAAATTCCTGCGAGTACAAAATATACGCGGATTTCTTCACCAGTCTCTGTACTAATGAGAATTCCTGTTTCAGCAAGATAATTTAATTCGTCAATTAAACATTGGAAAATTTTTGCGTTACCAAATTCTTCACGATCATTGGAATGAAACATTAATGTAACAAAAATATTGTCTAAACAAGATGCTAACTCTG
>UCOH01012282.1:0-16229 GCA_900474275.1 Synergus japonicus
ATATATATATATATATATTTTAATAAAAAAAAAGTTATTTTTAGTAGTGTATTTAAGCTATGAAATTTTTATTTGAATGTAAGAGTAGAAGTAAAGAAGTTGTAAGAGTCATATCTCCAGTTTGCATAATGTATAGCCTAATACTATTTAAATTCTAAATAAGAAAAAACATCACTTGTTCATCTGTAGATGCCGAACGACTATCGTTCCTTCCTTTACTGAAGAGTTTGTGAGCTTTTGCCTTTAGCTCTTTCGGATGAGGAGTGTTCTGCCGTATGAAAGGTGTCTGAAATAATATCACATTTTATGAGTACCATATCGGCCAATAATCCGATTATTAACAATTATTGTACAAGTTTTTCAAGAAGTATTTTTATATAATACCGAACGGTTTTCGTATCGTTTTACTGTGCACATTTTTAGATACGAAAATTGAATTTATGTTTTCTTAACAGTAATTTTTACGATTTATCAAATGTAAACTACTTATCTTGTCAAAAATGGTCAATGGAAAATTTGTACATCTTTTTAAGATGAAAAATTTTCTTTTGTTAAGGATTTATTTCCGACTTATTTAATAGAAAAAAGGCATTTTTTAAGAATGTTTTTCTTGCAAAGACATTTCAGATGAATTCTATCTTAAAAAAGTGATTTTACCAATATATCGAACACATTATTTTCGAAAACCTGATTCGTTTAGAAATTGAGCGAATTGTGTGAATATATATCGAATTTGAAAACAATTTGCAGACTATTTTCGTTTTTAAAAAGATTATTAACCCGTTGTGTTCACACCTTCGAATAAAACGTGTTGGTCATAAAGGGTCAGGTTGGACCCCACGTGGAAAAACCGTTGCCATTCTCCTTCTATTTAATATATCGACTTTAAATTTCTGCCGAACAAAATGTTAACTTTTTCACATAAAAATTCGTAAAAAATTCAATTTTTCATATAAAGTGGAAATATTTTCGTTTTCTACTTGAAAAATAGTATACTTTTAAGAAAAAAATAATGTATAATTATCTGTCGACAAAACCATATTTATTTTGATGATTGAAGTGTGAGCAGTTTTGGTGATATTTGTAAAATTAAAAATGTAAGTGTTAACATCAAATATAATTATAAAAAATTTTTTTTTTTTAACTTTACATATTAGACCTCAAATTTCACCTAAGGTCAAATGGACCCCGAGTGACCACACCGGGTTAAGACAGAGAATAAGAATTTTAGGAAATGTATTGAAATTTTTGAAATATTAAAGGATTTCACGGAATTTTATGAAATTTACTCTGATTTTCATAAATTTTAAGAGATTTTACCACTTATTGGAGTTTTATAGAATCTAAAGAAATTTAAAGAATCTAAAAATCTAATAAAGAGTTTACATTGAATTTTCAGGTAATTGAAAGTATTTAACGAGATTTCATGAGATTTTAAATAATTTCAAAGGATTTAACAATATTTGGTATAATTTTAAGTAAGTATAGAAACTTTAAAGCTGATTCAAGGATTTTCACAAAGTTTCATTGGATTTTTAAATATTTTAAAGGATATTAAATAGTATACAGATTAAAGTGATTTCACAAAATTTTATTGGATTTTTAGATACTTTAAGGGCTTTAATGAGATTTAATGGGACTTTGAATAATTTTAAGTAATTTAAAAGAATTTTACTTTATTGAGATTCCTACAATTAGATTAAGAATTACGAATTTTTATATTTAAAAAATTTAAATCTATGAATTATTTTTCATACTTTTGAAATCCCTTAATTTTTCCAATCCCACATTTTTTGGGAAATATGAGATTTTAAAGGATTATAAAGTAATTTTAAGGAATTTGACTATACAGGATGTCCTACCACCTATGAACGTGCCGGTATTGGGTGATAGAAGACAAAAAAATAAACAGAAAAGTCCGGTGACAAAATTTGATCTGGGTCTTAGTTTGGGCAAAATAAAGCTTCAAAGTTGGGCATAATGAACCAATCAGAAGCGAGATTTAGCAACCATTTGTTTGTCACATAAGTGTTAAGATAGTGTGTGTGATAACGGTTCACTTCAGGCGGTTGACTTCTCACTTCTGATTGGTTCATTATGCCCAACTTTAAAGCTTTATTGTGCTCAAATTAAGGCCCAAATCAAATTTTGCCAGATGACCTTTCAGTTTCTTTTTTTGTCCTCTGTCACCTAGTACCGGCACGTTCATAGGTGGTGGGACACCCTGTATATTTTATGAAATTTTATGTAATTTGAGAAATTTCTCGATATTTTACGAAATTTCATTGAATTTTAAGGAATTTTTAAGAGATTTAATGTTATTTCACGGAATCTTGAGAAATGTTGAGGAACTTAAAAGGGCTTTACGAAATTTATTGATATTTTTGAAATATTGTGATTTCAAGTTATTTCGAGGAATTTTATGAAACTTGTTCTGATTTTCACAAATTTTAAGGGATTTTACCAGCTATTGGGATTTTATAAAATCTAAAGACATGTAAAGAATCTAAACTAGCTGTCAAGTTGTATCAACTTTTGTACTCATTCAATGAGCACTTTGCTTCCTCATAGAGGAAGCATTAAGTATTCTTTACATGAGCATTAAATTTTGATTACTTGATAAATTATATTCAAAAAATTCATTTTCGAAAATTACAATAAAGTATAACTTCCTTATTTCACAATTAAATGCATTCATCATATAGGTCAATCGATTCGTCTCGATGAAAGAAATCTTCATTTCCCTTACACCAGCTTTAAATTTTCAATATTTGAGAAGATTATAGTGGAAAAATGAATGTTACGAAAATTATAAAAGTACATAAAACTTTTGAAATTAAATATTTTGTTAAACCATTGTAAGAAATTCAACTAGGTATATAGTGGAATAACTATGCAAAATTTCATCAATTTATCTCCACGCGTTTTCAAGAAATTGCTGGATCGTGACACACATACAGACATACACACACATACATACATACATAAATACATCCGGACATTTTTTCAGATCATCATATTAGATATATTGCCCTTGAAATATGTTCAAAAAAACCTTCTTTAGGAAACTGGATTTTGTCACCACTACAAAGCTTCCTCTATGAGGAAGCAAAAAATGGCAACAAATTTTTTTTTTACTTTAAGAGTTGCTTAATCCAATGCTATATTATTTTTATACCGCTAGCAATTATGATCTGCTCGCTTTGAACGCGATTAGTTTCTCGTTTTTGCACACTTTTTGATAGTAAAAAAAATACACTCATCTCCGGATCGAGCGGTGCCCTCGATCGGATGGGATTAAAATAGCTCGAGCGAGCACTCTGACGTTACCACTCAGGACCGGTGTATGTAGACTTTAAGATTCGCTAATTCCTATACTACGCAGGCACGATCCAGCAATTTCTTGAAAACGCGTGGAGATAAATTGATGAAATTTTGCATAGTTATTCCACTATATACCTAGTTGAATTACTTACAATGGTTTAACAAAATATTTAATTTCAAAAGTTTTATGTACTTTTATAATTTTCGTAACATTCATTTTTCCACTATAACTTCTCAAATATTGAAAATTTAAAGCTGGTGTAAGAGAAATGAAGATTCCTTTCATCGAAACGAATCGATTGACCTATATGATTAATGCATTTTATTAGAAAATAAGGAAGTTATGTTTATTTATAATTTTGAAAGTTAATTTTTCGCACTATGTTTTCAAATAATCAAAATCTTGAGTTGACGTAAGGAAAATAAATATTCTTTATATCGAGACGAATCGATTGACCTATATGATTAATGTATTTCATTAAAAAATAAAAAAGTAATGCTTCATTAATTTTTTAAAAATGAATTTTTCAAATATAACTGGAAATATAAATGGAAACAAGTAATATCGAAGCTTAGTGCTTCCTCTATGAGGAAGCAAATCATATTTGCTTACAGGAAGCAAAGTGCTCATTGAATGAGTACAAAAGTTGATACAACTTCACAGCTAGTTTAAATTTTGTTTTGTAAATTATTCAATGATTTTATATTTAATTTATCAAATTTTTCGGAAATCTGACATATATTAAACTAAAGAATTTTTGGATACTACTTTTGTATTTTATATCAGTCTATTTATGAAATTTTTTACAAACGCTCACATGATTCAAAAGTTGGGCATGATCCTCCTTAACTACTGAAATACATATTATTGGAATTTTTTGTGAAATGGCAATTGTTTTAACAAAAAATCATGTTTTTTTTTACGAAAAAAAATCGAACTAAATTGTTTAAACCTTTTTTTGCCTGTTAAACAATCGCTAAAATCGTGTGTACTTCAAGAGATAATTAAACGATGAAGCTACATTTTAAATGTCAAGTCGTTCAGACTTTGAAAACACGTTTAAAGTTACAAAATGCTATAAATCTTAAGAATCGTATATTTTGATTCTTGGGATGTCTTGACATGATTTAAACCAATAACAACAAAAACAGACAAAACAAACTAAAAAAGAAGGCCAAGAATAACCCCTTATGAGGAGTTATTCGTTATTCATTTTTTCGTATATCTTGCATAGTTTGGCAGGCAAATTAAATTCTTTAAGGCCATGTAAGACTTACCCAATCCCTAATTTGCCAAAATTTTTTTATCTGCAAAGCTACGTCTACGCTTATTGAGATATCAAATTGAAAATTTATAAGATTAAAGAAAATATGCTAAGGTATATTTATCTGGTTTTAAATTTTTGTAATAATAAATTTTTTTTTAATGTCAATATTTAGGACAAATTTTGAATTCTACATCAATAAATGTAGACGTAGCGTTGTAGAGAAAAAAATGTCGGTAAAGTAGGGATCGGATAAACCTTACATGGCCTTAGTTGTCACAAAACGTTATTCGATTAACAAATTCTTCCTTTCTTTTTGGGGTTTAAGCAAGTGTAGCAAAGCGTAATAAAATCAGATAATTCTTTCGAAATTTATTGTATTCAAAGATGAAGAACGCCCGCGCCGACGGGCATAATATAGACACGCATTTTCTTTAATGAAGTGCTTTCAATTATTTTTTTGTCTATGTAGTGCTCACCTCTTTATCAGCCTCCGGCAATTCATCAGTAAATTTGACAGAATGTGTTCTCGATGCCTCTCGCTCCTGCCAACCTTCATCATCACTACTAGCAACTTCCCTCATTTCACTTCCTGAAACTGTATTCTTCAAACCAGATAACATACCGAGTTTGATGTTGTCTATAAAGAAAAAAAATATTCATTGCTAAATCTGTTTACTCTTCAAGAATAACATAAATAATGGATAACAGACCAGTGTTGGGTATTAACTAGGTACAAGTAACTAAGTTACTAAAAAGTTACGTTATTTGTAACTTTTAAGATAACTTAGTTACTTTTTTTTAAAAAGTAACTGTAACGTAACTTAGTTACGATGTCAGCAGTAACTTGTATATTAATTTTAGTTACTTTGCAGTTACTTTGTATATTTTGTATGTCTTTTTTGTATGGGATTAATTTAAATTGTTCTTCTAATAAAAAAGGACGAGATTGAAGTAACGTAACTTGAACTAGTTACTCAAAAAAAATAACTTACCCAACACTGTAACAGACCCTTGCACTCGAAAGCCTCCTGCACAAGAATTTTCAGATCTGACGTATTTTTATTAATTTATTTTTTAGCTAAGATAATTACTTAGAAACCATTAAATTTTCACAGTGAATTTAAAAAATAACGTTCATAATTTGTATTATAATTTAAATGACTGTATTAGACAATAAATTATTGTATAAATAAATTATTTTAGAAACAGTTATTTCAGGTAAGTATTTGGCTTTATTATTATTATTTTTCAATTATTAATATCCATGTTTGAAATTCGAATGTCTATATACATAGAAGCGGTATTCTGTTTCTCATTTTTCTCTTATTGAATTTTTTTCGTTCGATGAATATTTCTAATAATAAAAATGAAAAACAAAAAAAAAAACATTTCCCCAAATTCAATTATGTTTTAAAACATAAATCGTTAAATCTCAACTAAATATTATCGAAACTAATTAAAATTTGGTATGCTCACGTAGTATACCCTAAAGATGCCTACGAAGTCAAAAGAAAAATAATTAAAGCTGCCTATTGATTGATAATAATTAATTGCAAAATGAGACTGGTCGAGAAGCACGTTTTTTTTAGTTTTGGTAAAGAAAAGTATGGAGGGAACTTTAGAGTTAAAATAACATCCGGTGAGACATTTCTTCTTCACGATTCAAGAAAGATTTTCGAAACTTTTTTAATCAATTCATTAAAAATTGACGGAAATATCCATTATGAAAGGAAGTAGAAGACACCTTCTCAACTTTCGCCCATACTTCTACAATCGCCGGCATAAAGGTAAATAATATTTGGCTGAGATTTCACGATTTTTGTTTTAAAACATAATTGAAATTAAGGAACATTTTCTTACACTCTTTCATTTTTTGTATTAAAAATATTTACCTGACGAAAAAACTTCAAACAGGAAAAAGTTCCGTTTTGTTCTTCTCGACAATACAATACACATATGCAATACGCATTCGCAATTGGTTTGGATTTCTTTACTATTGGAAACATCTTGAAATAATTTCCATTCTTTCATTTCTCCTTTCTCTAAATATGTAATATTTACACGCCTACTTAATACCCATTCCTTGAATTCAACACTTTTAGGAATGAAATATAAGTATGCTATTAATAATGAAATAAACAAGAATGTAAAAAAAATATGTTACCATGCTGCGAATCCGGATGGTACTCCATTTGAGGTAAGAGAAAGCATGTAAGAACTTCTTGTTTTGTTTCTTCATCTACATCCGTCTGAAAAGTCAGCATTGGTTGTGCCTGATTTTCACTTAACCAAACTGCTTTAAGGTTCAGATTGATCAAGGAATATGGTAAATACTGTAACCTATAAGAGAAGAAATAAAAAATTACATAAGAGTATATAAAACTAGGTTGTGCCATTTTAAGCACATTATCATCACACTTTGCACGCTTGCATTCGCTTACCAACCTTCATCGCTGCTATATACTTTTATCTAAATTACTTTATTTTCAAATCAAGAAAAAAAAAAATTTATTTAAGGTTCTATCGAACTTAAGAAATACATTCTCATCAGAGCACACTTGCGTTTCACACTCGATATTCTGTTAAAACCTCATTTAAACTTTCTTTAAAAATATAAAATTCACATTTTTAGCCAAACAACGCGAGGTATAGATAAAATTATAAAAACATTATTATTTATCTTAAAAACATAAACAAATTCTCCTTTGACCATTTTTTAATATGATGAGAATTTTTCTTTGTAATCATAAAAAAAATCTACAGACAGACAAACAAATACATACATTGGTACAAATATATTTTCAATGTTTCATGTACAATGGATCAGAAAACTTCGATTTTTTATCAAAAATTTTTTTTTCTTTGTCGTAAAATTTTACACAAATCTAATACATTCTCTGAGGGTAATGTAAAAACCATATAGATGATTTCCTCTTTTGAATAAAATTTTCTACTTATTTTATATGTATTTTTTTTTTATTTTTTCAATTTAATTATTTAAAGTTTTATTGTATTAAATTCTATATTTCGGTCCGGAACTGCTTATTCACATATTGTAAATGAGATTTCCTATTCTAAAAAAATCATACACTAAAAGTATCGAAATATCTCGTAGTGCTTGGTCTGATTCCTTATAGGTCAATACAGACATCGCGTTAACGCGGGAATATTATTTTTAAAAATAAGAAATTAAAAAAAAATTAATTAAGATAAAATAAAGGAGAATGAAGTTTTTATTTTATAGTTAATTAATAAAAAAGAAATAGCTGTGAAGTTGTATCAACTAGTGTGCTTATTCTATGAGCACTTTGCTTCTTGTAAGCGCATATGATTTGCTTCCTCATAGAGGAAGCATTAAGCTTCAATAATATTTGTTTTAAAAAAAATTAAATTAAATTAAATTAAATGCCTTTATCATAAAGGTCAATCAATTCGTCTTGACACAAAAAATCTTTAATTTCTTTAAATCAATTTTGAATTTTGATTATTTGAAAAGTTATAGTTGAAAAATTAATTTTCAAAATTATAAATAAACATAACTTCCTTAATTTTCAGTTAAATGTCTTAATCATACAGGTTAATCGATTCGTCTTAACTCAAGGAATCTTTAATTTCCGTACAAGAACTTTGAATTTTTATTTTTTTTTGGTAGTTATAGTCGAAAAATAAATTTTAAAGAAGTTTAAAAGTACATAAAACTCGTAAAATTAAAAATTTTGTTAAACACTTGCGATAGAATCAAGGTTTTATAGGGTGAATTAAGTGTGCCAAATTTCATCAATTTCTACAAACACGTTTTAGAGATATGCTGGGAACAAAAAAAAGTACACACATACACACAATTTTTCAGGACATCATACTAGATATATTTCACTTAAAATTTATCCAAAAAAACCTTTTTTTATAAAATGGATTTTGTCACCATTACAAAGCTTCCTCTATCAGGAAGCAATAGAATTTAATAAAAGAAAAATAAATTTGAATAAAATTGATAAAAATTATTACATATGGTAGAGGTTATTTATGTTAAGGAAATTCGCTCTTTACGATAGACATTTAATTTAAATTTAACGAGTCCAATCCCGCGCTTGAGCGCGCGTTTTTCGTATTTGAAATATTTTACGTCATTAGGTTTACTGCTCACTTCAAGCGTAACCAGTGGTTACGCTGACGTCAGAAATTAAGGTAACGCTATGAAGTTAGCTGAAATGCATATTCTTTTTGTAACCGAAAATGATTCGTGATTTGTCTTATTTTTCCCCATTTGCTCTTTAAGTTTTAGAAAGTTAAAGAAAACGAAAGTTAATTTTCGTGTTAAATATTTAGTACTTAGATTAAATTCTTAATACTCGCAAAGTAAAAAGCTTTTTTTAGCAACATAAATTATAATATTTTACGATAAGTTCGGTATGAATTTCAGTCTTTTGCGAAGCTTTTCAACTTCCGATTATATATTTTACATTATTCTAAACGCACTAATTTTTCTTGAACTTTAGGAAATGGTAACGAATATATAAAAAAAACATGCGTCTCTCCACTTTTCTTTTTTGAAAAAAATTAATTTTAGAAAATTAATAGTAGATTTAATTGAATTAATTGAATGCATATTCTGTAAATTAAAATATTCTTTAGTACTCACTTGAATATGCATTTAATTAATTTATATTTTTTAGTAAAATTCATTAATTTCAATAGAATGCACATTTTTATAATTTGAAATGCCATTATTTATAATAAAAAAAAAATAAGAATAATCTTTTTTGAATTTGAACTGCGTGCGAATAGGAACCAATCAGATATCGAGCATAATTTGGGAGTACTACACTGGAATCTCGCAATAACGACGAAATCCTGACCAAACGCTTTCCCAATAACGACGAAATTCCTTTTCTCAAATGGCACACCAATTGCGCATGCGTATTGCGTATAATATAATATTTTTTAGCATTTCAAATTGCGCGCTAATAGGAACCAATCAGATCCCGGAGCGTAACGCATGCGAAGTGGTATCAAGTGAGATTTTGGTCTATGCAGGTCGTTATTAAGAAAGGAATGCGGTCGTTATTGGGAAGGTCGTTATTGGGAGATTCGAGTGTATATACCGAAACTAACCTAATTCATCGCCAAATAAATTAACAAATAATGTAGGAGGAGTACCAAAAACCGTAAACTTCTATTAAAAGATATTTATTATTAAATCTATAATATTATATTGTTATATTTTATTTTTCTTTCGATACTTTTTTACATTCGGGATTTTATTTTTTCGATTAAAAGATATTGTTCCTATTGAATCATTGGTAACAAATGTAAAAATCTGAGGTACGACCATACCACTTTGAAAGCTCCAGTTCTCCTCCGATCACTGAAGTTAAGCAAAGTTGGTTGGGCGCGGTTACTATTTGGATGGGTGACCGCTACTGTCAAGCGGTCGTATTTAGTATTTTTAACTGCGTCCGATTGTAAAGCGGTTATACACTTGAGTCTCTCAAATGTCAACTTCCCAAATCTCAAGTTCTCCCAAAAGTCAAGTCATGTTTCTCCCAAATGTCAAGTTTGTATTTCTCAAATTTCACTTGAAATAACTACTGCGTGCGCTCTGCGTTCGGCATCTGATTGGTAACATGCGCAATTGATGTGACTATAGAGAATCAAGAATTTCTTGACATTTGGGAGACTCGAGTATATGCGCAAATTCGAGAATAACTTTTCTCGACTTGAAGCTTACTTCATACGTAACCAGTGGTAATGCTGACGTCAGAAATTGAGGTAATGTTATGAAGTTAGCTGAAAGTATGTTCTTTTTATAATAGGATTTCAAACTTCACGCTCAGCTATTTTTAGGAATATTTTTTTTTTAAATTAAAACGAAAACTACCCATCCTATCAAAAAATGATTAATTGAGAATTTTTAGATTATTTTAAGATCAATGATTATGTTATGATAATGTTCTCTGTATCACGCGTTATTTGACTAAAAATTTAAATTTTCGATTTTTCAAAAAAATAAAAAAATTGTTATTTAAATCATGTAAGGTGTTTAAAAAAATACATTCTTCATCCTTTCACTCTTCCATTTTAAGACCAATAATTATGTTATGATAATGCTATATGTATCTTACGCTATTTGGCTAAAAATTTGAATTTTCGATTTTTCAAGAAAATTCAAAAAGTTGTTTTAACAGTCTTATAGGGCGTTCAAAAAGGAACATTTTTCATCTCTTAACTTTTTTTCATAGCGTGTGTTATTTAGTTTAAAATATTAATTTTCTTGAAAGCTTAAAAAAGCTCGATCTAAATTCGAGTCGGTTTGAAGATTCAATTTTCTGACACACTCTTAGTAAAAACTAAAGTACAGTGTAATTATACTAACATAATTTAAAATACCGTACCTGTTACCGGATACATCTAATACGTGAAGTGCAGCACATTGTCCAACCTCTGTTGGAAGATATTGCAACTTGTTATCTCTCAAGGATAACACGCCCAATTTCTTCAAATTTCCTAAAATATACAAAATGCTACTATAATATCACGATTTTCATCAGTTTATTTCTCAACACTGTTAGAAATATTCGGAAAATAACAAAGTTTTAAATTACCATAAAGTTTTCAATTTATCAAAAATTAACTGAATTTTCATCAAATTTGACTGAAAATTATGAAATGATAATAGAATTGCCTTCAATTTTCCTCAAAATACGAAAAAATTATGTAATTTAAAAATAAATTTAAGGGCATGTGATACTTTACCATAAGAGCAAATTAGTTATACCAATTATACATTCATAATAATAAATATTTATAGTAAATAAGAATCAACAACTTTTTTTATTTTATTTACTCTTATTAGCAAAAAATATTTATTATTATGAATGTATAATTGGTATAACTAATTTGCCTCATAATATTTTTTTTAATTTAAAAAAAAACACTTTCGTGTACTCTTCATATTAAATTATAAAAAATTGTCCTGAATAGCCCCAGTCTCCCCTACCTTTATTTTACAATACATGTAACTGCATAAAAATTCTGACACATGTTAAACAAAAGTATAACAAAAATTTCTAACAGTGAAGAATAAATTATTTAAAAATTTGTTTAAATTACCAATTTCTGTAGGAAGAGCTTGTAAACTATTTCTATCCACATTAAGATTATTTAAATTAAGAAGATTTCCTATAGATACTGGCAGCTCCAGAAGAAAATTTTCTGTAAGAATTAACTCTTGCAAATGTTCACACCTAAAAATAAAGAAAACAAAAAGTAAAACAAAGAAAAATAAACCGTCAATATACAATGTATAATGCAAATATTATTCCAATAACATTATTAAACCCCTCACCTGCCGATGTTTGCATTTAAGACGGATAACCTATTTTGATCAATTTTGAGAATGGTTAGAAGTTTAAGTTCTCCTAGTCCATCCGGTAATCTTTCAATAACATTTTGAGACAAGTGAAGATCTGTGAGAGACTCGAGACCACCGATTTCCTCCGGTAAGTCCTCCAGTCGATTTTCCGAGACATCTAAACATACTAGAGTCTTTAGTTTACCGATCTCAGAAGGCAAATGTTGCAACTGGTTATGGTCTAACCACAATTCTTGAAGAGCTGGCAATTTTCCTATGTGTGCTGGCTGTAAATTAAATTTAACATATAGTAGATATGAGGCATTATTACTCAAGTTCACTACATTGAATTTTAACTTTGATCGTACTCAAAGGGGAAATTTTTTGATTTTGTGCGCGTAGACCCTATTTCAAATGTATTATACTAAACTTTTTTATTTACGCGGGTGGACTTTAATTTTATGTTATATTTTATGATATTTCATATTTATGTAAAGTGTGATATTTTATAAAATACTGATATAGACATTTATAGATACATAATATAGATAAATTTATAATTTATAATATAAATACTTATCTTTATCTTTTACTTTCTATTTCTGACTGAACTGATACAACTTTTCGTCCTTTTTTTAAATAATATCAGAAAATCTGAAAGTTTAGTTAAAAAAATATCACACTCAAAAGAAATATTTTTACCATTTTAATAAGCATTTGATTTTCTAAAACTTTTTCTCTTGAAAAATGTTATTAAAATATTATTAAATATGTTATTAACCCTTTGCGGCGCACATTTTTCTATCAAATCGATTTTCATAAGATTTTCCACTCGGGGGTTTTCGGATTACGAATCCGGAGCCAGATTTTCTAAATTCAAAATGGTGGATCCAATATGGCGGACGAGTTTCCAAAAAATTGAAGAATTTCCATGAATCTTTCCATTTGGGGGGGGGGTCGAGGTCACTTATTACGAATCCGGAAACCTATTTTCAAAATTCAAAATGGAGGGCCTAATATGGCGAACGAGTGTTCAAAAAATTTAAGACTTGTCATGAAACTTGGAATCTGAGGGCTTTGAGAGTCGCTGATTACGAATCCGGAGTCCAATTTTCAAAATTCAAAATGGTGGATCCCATATGGTGGACGAGTTTTCAAAAAATTAAAGAATTTTCATGAAACTTCACATTTAGGGGTTTTGGGGTGTGTCAAATAATGAATCTGTAGTCAGATAGAATCTTTCCGGTACCTAATCCCAGCTAGCTTACACTTGGCGTTACGCAGATCTAAAGATTCCAGAGATCGGAAAGGTTCAATCTGACTGCAGATTCATTATTTGAGACCCCCCAAAACCCCTAAATGTCAAGTTTCATGACAATTCTTCAATTTTTTGAACACTCGTTCGCCATATTAGACCCTACATTTTGAATTTTAAAAATAGGTTTCCGGATTCGTAATCAGCGACCCTTAGAGCCCCGAGATGCCAAATTTCATGACAATTCTTCAATTTTTTTTTAAAACTCGTCCGCCATATTAGATCCGCCATTTTGAATCTTGAAAATCGGTTTCCGGGTTCGCAATCAGTGACCTCGAAAACCCCCCAATGGAAAGTCTGATGAAAATTCGTCAATTTTTTGGAAACTCGTCCGCCATATTGGATCCGCCATTTTGAGTTTTAAAAATCTGGCTCTGGATTCGTAATCAGTGATCTCGAAAACCCCCCAATGGAAAGTCTGATGAAAATTCGTCAATTTTTTGGAAACTCGTCCGCCATATTGGATCCGCCATTTTGAATTTTAAAAATCTGGCTCTGGATTCGTAATCAGCAACTTTGAAAACCCCAGGTTCCTGAATTTTTTCTTTAAAAAAGAGTAATTTTCAAATTTTGTTTATTTATAAGTATTTATAATTTTATGAAATACGCTCGTTAATATATATATTTTTTTTAATTCTACCAGGTTTCAGATACGATTTCAACAAGAAATCATTATAATTTCTTAAAAAATGTTGAATTTAGAGAAAAAAAGATATTTATTAATAATTTGCATAATTGTTTAAATAATTAAAATTATCTCTATACGTTTTCAAAATATTTTTTCCAGTAGATCATGATTCTGCTATCATTTTTTTTTAAATCATCATTTTTTGCAATAATTTGTAGAAACAAATTGTTTAAACAAATTAATTTTGCAAAAACAATAGCATATTCGTAATCAGCGATCCCTAAAACCATAGTACCTGTATAGAACTTGTATTTTCGATATAAAATGCGTGTTTTAATCGCAAAAATTAATTAGTCGCATAATTGTAACATTTGTCAATCGGTTTTACCGTTATTTTGCAAGTTTAAACAGTGATAAAAACAAAAATAATAACACCGTTGGAAACGACAACAATAGTGGACGCGATTAGGCTATTTCATAATTGAATAATAATATGCTAAGACATCGAAAATGTAGAAAAAAAAAAGGTATGAAAAATCCAAGTTTTTTTACTTTATTTTGCAAAAATCTTGTGAAAAACGTAATTTTGGAAATGTTGAGAACACTATCGGAAAGAGCACACTCGAAAATAGTAGATAAGGTACCTTTTAAATTTTTTGTCTTACGTTTTCATAGTGAAATATCTTGCAGAAAAGGGTACTTCAAAAATGTGTCTTTTTGACGTTAATGGGTTAACGTTATTTACTTTCAAAAAGTTTTTTTTTTTTTTTTTCATAAAATGGTGATGTGAAAATATATACACCTTTTCCTGTTGGTGCCAAATTGAAATTATAATTTTTTGGTTTTTCGACCTACCCTATTGTTTACTTTGATGAAACAAATTAGCGGTTTTTTAGGTGTGTATGAAACAGAATTTTGCTTATACTTTCTATTTTATTTGAAATACATATTAATGCATTGTATTTTCTCTTCAATATTTTTCAAATTCATTACACAAAAATATGTATCAATTAATTATGTTTTTTTGCCTAGCTTTGAAATGGATAGAGTTCTATTATAAAATGTACATAAACTTACCAATTCTTCTATGTCATTATCTCCGAGATCTAGTCTCTCTAACTTAGTAAGTTGAGAGAGTGATTCCGGCAAGGATTTGAGCAAATTTTCTCTTAACTCCAACGACTGCAAGTTCTCGAGGCTAAAATAATAATATTAATTTTTGTGAATATCTTTTCATTTGAGTACATACTACATATGTGTTAGTCTCTACAAGGAAAAAATTTGTTCCTAAAGAATTACCGAATTACTTCAGAGATTGAAGATGAGAGAATAAATCAGTGAAAATTAAGGATCTACTTACTTAGAATGTCACAGAACATATTTAATTCCATGTAAGACTTACTTACCCGATTCCAACCTTACTGAAATTTTTTCTCTTCAACGATACTTCTACATTTATTGCAATATCAAATTGAAAATTTCTAAAATTGAAGCTAAAGCATTGAGGTACGTTTATCTGGTTCTAAATATTGACATTTATAAAAAGAATGCTTTTAAAAAAAATTTGTTTTATTTTTACAAAAATTTAAGATCGGGTGAACATACTTTAGCATATTTTCTTCAAGTTTAGAAATTTTCAATTTGATATCTCAATAAATGTAGACGTAGCGTTGCAGAGAAAAAAATGTAAAATACATAGTATTTTTATTTTCCATGAAACGAGCTTTAAAAAATTGTTAACAAAAATTTTCATGATTAATTCTGTGTTTCATTAATTAATCTGAACTTTACTTTTGAATTATTTACAAATCGGCAAATCTTTCAAATCCAACCTTTTTAAATTTTATAACTTATTCTTTTAAATCTTCACATCTTTAATTTTTAATATTCCAATTTGAAATTATTTCATTTGGAATGTTTCAAACTTCAAAATTTTCAATTATTTTATTATCCAATTCTTTTAAACAAAGCAATGTTATATTTTGAAGGTCTAAGTTTAAAAAAGACAATTAGGGTATTTATCCTACATAGTTTAATTTCATTCTATTTTTAATGTGAAATACGTCATTAAGTTTTTCATCAGTTTCAAAATGTGTGGTAAATACTTCAATATTTGAAAAAAATCCTTTCGCTCTCTGAGATTGCAAAATTTCTTCATAAGAGTAATTATGTATATATACATTATATATATATATCTTTTACCTTCCAAAGTCAGATGGTAAATTTGACAATGACATGTCATTTAAACCTAAGATTGTTAAGTTTCTGAGTTGAACGAATCCTGGTGGAAGTCTGCAAAAAAGAAAACATTTTTAATATTAATATATATATATATATATATAT
>UCOH01012284.1:6098-18354 GCA_900474275.1 Synergus japonicus
AAAAAATACATCTTTTTCATGTTTATTATTTATAAAAAATTATAAGTCTCATTTTTTAAAGTTCTTGGGATTAAATATATAACTTTAAAATATTAAGTCCTTATTTGTAAACATGTCAACTCAACCCTGGTTTTCATTAGAATCTTATGGAAACCAATGTTGAAATAACGTGCCTACAAAGGAAGGCATTAATCCAGGGCAGAGTATACCTATCTTTGATAGAAAATGAAAAATTGGACAAAAAGAACTTTCTATCTCTTTTACTCTCATGTACTTTTTGTCCGACCTGATAGGGCAGAAAAAATATTTAAACGCAGCTTTATTATTCAAAGACCATGGCGTACGACGATTGACAAAACTGTCAAAACAATAGTTTTAGAGCATATGTTGACAAAGTATATATCGAGGAATATATTTTACGTATGAAAAATGTGCATTTTGTCTTCAAGACATTATACGTGAAGTGAATACTTCGGAGAAATCTGTTCAATTCGAATTTACATTTCATAACCCAACTATCTGACACTGACACTTCGTACCCCAAGTAGTGAATACTTCGTACCCCAAGTAATGGACACTTTCGAATAAGAAAAAGCTCGTACCCCAGACTCGTAAAATTTCGTAGATTCACAAAATATAATTGATTTAGAATTGCTTCTATGTCCCACTTTCGCCCTAGGGATAATGAGACCCTTTGCTGCGAAAAGGTCCAAGAGGAGAAACGAAAGCTTCTGAGGTCATAAACAAGAGGAAGGTAGTCAGGTACTTGGCTCTGAAAGGACTTATTTTCCCTTTCCAATTTCACTGTTCAACAACTGATGTCATTCTGAGAGTCCTCAGTTCGCATCAGTCAGTCTCTCTGAGTTATCCTTGATGAGTTGTTCATCATTGAGTCCTCAGTGAGAAAACTGTCGTCATTCGTGAAGTATTATAGTTATCCGAGTGATTCCCAAGTTTTACAAATTTACAGTTTGTGAGTTTTCAACAGCTACTCTCATTATGGAGCAAGATTCAGTACTAGAACGGACTCAATTCATGAAAATAGTAAGCTAACAAATATAATTTATAATAAATTAAATAAAATTTAATAAAATAATTTATTTAAATATTATTTTTGCTTCCTCATAGAGGAAGCTTTGTAGTGGTGACAAAATCCAGTTTCCTAAAAAAGGTTTTTTTGAACATATTTCAAGGGGAATATATCTAATATGGTGATCTGAAAAAATGTCCGGATTGATTGATAAATTGATGAAATTTTGCAGTTAGTCCACTATATACCTAGTTGAATTTCTTACAATGGTTTAACAAAATATTTTATTCTACAAGTTTTATGGACTTTTATCATTTTCGTAAAATTCATTTTTCCACTATAACTTCTCAAATATTGAAAATTTAAAGCTGGTGTAAGGAAAATGAAGATTCCTTTCATCGAGACAAATCGATTGACCTATATGATTAATGCATTTCATTAAAAAATAAGGAAGTTATGTTTATTTATAATTTTGAAAGTTAATTTTTCGCTCTATGTTTTCAAATAATCAAAATCTTGAGTTGACGTAAGGAAAATGAATATTCCATATGTCGAGACGAATCGATTGACCTGTATGATTAATGTATTTCATTAAAAATAAAAAAGTAATGCTTCATTAATTTTTTAAAAATTAATTTTTCAAATATAACTGGACATATAAATGGAAACAAGTAATATCGAAGCTTAATGTTTCCTCTATGAGGAAGCAAATCATATTTGCTTACAGGAAGCAAAGTGCTCATTGAATGAGCACAAAAGTTGATACAACTTTACAGTTAGTTTATTTAATAATATATAATTAATGTAAATACAGCAGTAATCGTCACTATGCTTTAGTTATCGTCAGATGGCGAAATATTTTCCATAAATTAAATATTCTTCTTGCTTTCATATGAAAAACTATGATTTTTGAGCAAGTTTAAATATTCTGTTATCAAATTAACGAGTAGATTACTAAAAAAGTTATTTTTTTAACCTAACGATAACTGAAACATATGTATTATTTTAATTTTAATCGTGAATATAAGTTACAATTAACGCCCAGTGGGCACAAAATTTGGCGACGTCTTTACGACATCACAAAGACATCTTAAAGACATGAACATCTGATGTCTTTACGATGTCGTATAAATGTCGTAAAGATGTTGCTAAATTTTGTGCCCACTGGGCGGTTTTGGAGAATTTTCAAAAGACTAAAAATTAATGTAGACTCACTCAAATCCGCCATTTTGTCCATATCTTTTCAATACGTGGTGATTGAGGCCGCAAAAATAATGTGTTCGAAGTGTCGTTTTTTTTCGATGTTTTTTCAATTGTACGTCAGGGACTATCTGTTTATTTCTTGTAAAAACAAATTTGTTTGGCTAAAACGGGAATTTTTACAAGTAAGGCCGGTCACATATATAATGATGCGAAAGTGCATGTGACCCGCCTTACCGACCATACTTCGAGTGCAGTTTGTAGTAATCTTCACTTGGCATCGCTCCGAAACAGCTGACAAATCTAGTAACTTTGTACGCGATTTGTCAAATTTATTTATTTACATGGTTTTCGTAAGTGCTGGGATTTTGCAGTGCAGTGAGATTCGCAAAATTTTTCTGAGTGAGTAAACCACCCTGCCGGAAGTAAGGAGGTAGAAATCCTGTCCCTTTCTATCTCTCGCCTATCCCCGCTATCTCTTCCTATCTCCGTATTAATCCAAATCCACGCTTATCTCTTTAAATCTCCTCTTTTCTATACCTTTCTATCTCTTGTCTATCACCGCCTATATCTTTCTATCTCCTTATTAATCTCCGTTCTCTCCTATCTCTTTCAATCCCCAATTCTCTATCTCTTTTTATCTCTATATATAACTTTCTCTCCCTTTCTATTTCCTTGTCAATCTCAGCTCGCTTCAATCTCTTTTAATGCTCTATCCCCTTCTATTTCTTTGTCAAATTCAATTCTTTCCTATCTCTTTCAGTCCCTAGTTCTCTAATCTTTTCTATCTCATGCCTATTCTTGTCTATACCTTTCTATCATCTTTTTAATCAAAATTCGCTTCTATCTCTTTGAATCCCCACTTTCCTATTCCTTTCAGACTCTCGCCGAACCCCATCTATTTGTTTCTATCTGCTTATAAATCTAAATTAACTCCTATGTGTTTGAATGCCTTAATTTCTATCCCAACCTAGTTCTAAACTTATCTCTTTCAATGTCTTCTTATCAGTCTCAGCTTAAATTTTTTCGATTCAGTCCCATCTTTGTCTATTTAATTTCGGTTCAAATATTTAATTTAAAAAATTATTTATTATTTGCAATTATTTGAGGGCATATGGGAGGTGTGACCGTAGCCATATGAAAATATCAATAATTTTTTAACAAATGAATATTTAAAAAAATTTCTTGGGCTTATTTTAAAGATCTATACATTCTGATAAACACAATTATTTCGCTGCATTGTACAAAGGTTAGAAATGAAGAGATTAAAAGAAAGAGATTATATAGTGATTATGACGACTGAAAGAAAGATTGAAAAAGTTAGGGATTGATAAACATAAGAGATGGATAGGGATAGAGCTAGATTGGATGAGTGATATTGGTTTTTACAACATAACTTTTAAATCCTTTGTTAGCTCAGTGGATTAAGCGCTTGAGTGTGAACTCGATGCACACCGGTTCGCTTTCCTATAGATGCTGATTTTTCAGTGCTATATACGTTAGTGGTAAGATTAGAATAATATTTATGTATAAAATTATTGTATTTAGAAAATTAATATGCGTATTTAAAATATTGAAATTAATAAGTTAGTCAGGGAAGATAACAGTAGGGATAGAAAGGGATACCAATTTTTCGCATGGGGAGATAGATTTAGGGATAGAAAGGTATTACACAGGGATAGACTCAATGATAGAAAGAGATAGCGTTTTGGGGATGCAAATCGGCTACTTGAAAAAGATAGAAAAGTTCTGTCTCTTTCTATCCTCACATTTATATCTCTTTCTATCTTTTTACTTCCAGCAGGGCAAATGTAAGTACTGCTCACCCACACCGCTCTAACCCGCGTCACACAACATGTAAAAATTCCCGTTTTAGCCAAGCAAATTTGTTTTTTTCAAGAAATAAACAGATAGTACCTGTTGTACAATCGAAAAAACATCGATAAAAAAAACGACATTTCGAACACATTATTTTTGCGGCCTCAAACACCGTGTGTTGAAAATATGTGGACAAAATGGCAAATTTGAGTGAGTCTACATTAATTTGTAGTGTTTTGAAAATGCTCCAACACCGTTAAACTCTAATGTAAAACATAACATTTTTTCCGTTGCTACAACAGACGATTACTGGTGCATTTACTTAATACAATTATATATTATAATTATTATATAATTAAGTTAAACCTAACAAGAGGAACCGTCATCAAGCACAGTACATAATTTTTATTGGCTGTTTGGCATAACAAAAAAGGATTAATTTACCTGTGTTAAAATTTCGTAGATTTTATAATAATAAAATTGAAGTTTATTCCTCTTCTTATCATTAAAAATAGATAATTTAAATACAACAATTAAAAAAAAATTTAATACGACCAATTTAATATAAATTTTATAAAGTTCTATAGGGTCTTATCGTCAATTAATGAAAAAGATTTTGTACAAAAAATAAAATTAATTTCATTTTTTTTTTAATTATATACTTAAACATAATTTTAAATATATAATTAAAAAATTGTATGGGATAAACTTTAAAATTAATATTATAATGTTTAAATTTAAAATATAACTTAAAATTACTTTACATTCAAATTCGAAGTAACTTTATAACTTTATATTTTAATAATATGGTATATCTAATCCTAATATATTATAAAATTTATTAAATTTCATTGTTAAATTTCATTATAAAACATTATTTAATTATTTATACTTAACCAAGTAATGAAAATTAAATTTATAAAAAAAATGTAAAGTTTAAAACATTAAATTGGAAATTTAAAATTATTAAACATTTTATTTAATTAAACTTTAAAAATAAAATCTTTTTAATTTTATATTGATTTTGAATAGTAAAGAATATTGAAGTATTTAAATTCTTTTTATTTTTAAATTAGTTTTATGAGTAAATATTGCCTTTTTTCTATTATTAAGTGTTTTATACCAAAATTTCGTGTGTAACGTTGTTATTTTGTGTGGAGGGGGGTGGAGCCTCTCTTCTTGCCCTACCGGACGCTTCAGTCGAACCAGAGTTGATTTTAAGGGCAAAAATAAATAACATATTAAATGTAGGTACACTGTAAAAAATCCGTTGTAAATTTACATTCCGCTTGTAACTACTTTCCCTTATAAATCACTGCAATTTACGACTTTCTTGTAAATTTCTGTTGATTTATAAAAGAATTTTACACAATTTCAGGAATAACGCACGAAAAATGTAAAATTCGACTAGGAATCATATAACATAAAGATACCAATGACTCTTAGGCGAATTTTATACTAGAATGTAAATGAAAAAAAAGTGTAAAATCACTATCCGCTGGTAAAAATCCCACTATCGGTGTAATGTCATTTAGGTGTTAAACGTTATTCGATATGGCTACATGCGGAGTATGACGAAAGAAAGAAGCGTGCATATTGAATAACCTATATAATGTAAAGAGTCGTTTGTATATTTTAAAGTGTATATTTAATTATAGCTTTAAAAATGTGATTCCTAGTTTGTAATCCGTTTCAATAATGTGAATCTGGCATGTTCTAGTGTTGTACAAGATTACGAGTATCGAAAATTATTTTAGTTTCTCAAGTTCAGTTCTTAATTTTAATCAATTAATTTACTTTTTGTATGTTTATAAGTAAATTTTTTCACTCCGTATTGCGTTCGGATTCCTTATTCTTTAAAGAAATGATTCCTAATATCATAATATTTTAAATGACAAAGTGCTCATGATAGCTTTTAAAACGTGATTCCGCGTTTGTAAGTTTGTTTGTACGGTGCGCTTTGTGCAATTTAATTAAAAGTATAGTTTCGTTTAATTATTCTTTAATATATTTGAAGAAAATAATGTCATTCAAAATACCCGCACTTTCTAATGCGCATATGCAGTACTTCTAAGCTTCGGCCATTTACATTACGCTTGCAATTTTACACTAAAATAGTAAAATTCTATTCATCCTAAACGACCAACTGGGAATTTTCCGACCTGCGTGTGATTTTACATTACCTTCATATTTTTCCAGAATTTACGTAAATTTCCCTTAGTAATCATGTGTATCTTTATATCATCGATTCCTAGCGAAAATTTACAACGGGTTTTTTACAGTGTATGTGTGTGTAGCCACGGTTACAATATATAGTGTAGTTGCGCCTTCCAGTCGCACACCTGGTGAACTCAACCTGAAGATGTCCAAGTCGATCCCGTTCGCTCTGCTACGGTTGCTCCCACTAGCAGAGAGAACAGTCAGTTCCCCGAGTGTAGGCTATGCTACTCCCCGACGAACTGAACCAAAAAGTATCAGCGCACCTCCTTTTATGCTTTGGAGTTACGCAACTTGCGGACGGTGAGTTGGTGGGGATCACTGATCTCTATAATAACTGGATAGCGCATGGAACACAATTTTTGTGATTTATAGAACGCCATTTTTCTTTGGAAATTTTTGCAGTTTGGGAAACTTCGTGACTTGTTTCGGCAATATTCAGTTCGATAAAATTCATTCGGTTCGATAACATTCGGGTTCGGCAACATTCGGTTCGATATTCGAGAATCAATGTAACTTTCGTAATTTAAATTTGAGCGCGAAGATCCGAATGCTGCAGAAACAAGCCACGAAGTTTCCCGAAGTGCACAAATTTCCAAACAAAATGGCGTTCAATTAGTCACGACCACTGATCCCTATAATAACTGGATAGCGCTTGGAACACAATTTTTGTGACTTATAGAACCCCATTTTGTTTTGGAAATTTGTGCACTTCGGGAAACTTCGTGGCTTGTTTCGGCAACATTCGGTTCTTCGCGCTAAAATTTAAATGACGAAAGTTACATTGATTCTCGAATATCGAACCGAATGTTGCCGAAACAAGCCACGAAGTTGCCCGAAGTACACAAATTTCTAAAACAAAATGGCGTTCAAGTGTTCAATTAGTCACGACACTTTTACACGGCATCCGCTATCCAGTTATTATATAGATCAGTGGTCACGACACTTTTACACAACATCCGCTATCCAGTTATTATATAGATTAGTGGTGGGGATAACTAGCCGGCGCACTCTCGCCTCGCGTCGATCGGCGACGTGGTAGCAGAAGATGGCAGGGAGTAGTACGTACAGAGCTCTTAGTCGGCTATTTTGTACACAAAAAACTGTGATGGGCTAGCGGAGAATATGACCGAGAATCTTACCGGAAATATGACCGGGAGTGCAAGAGATCGGCACGTATGTGATGGGCGAGAATATTGCCCGTCACACGTGAATTTTTAATGTCGGGAAATTTCTCTTTCAGGATTTTTCAAATTCGGGAATATTGAACATCGGGAAATTTAACTTTTGTGTATTTTATAATTTCGTTTTCTTGTCATTTCTTTCATCAAAATTTCACAAGGAATTAGTTGGAAATTTTAATGGAAATATTTTAAAATCACTTTCAGTGTTTATAGTAGAAGAGAGGGTAGAAATCTCTTTCAAATCTTGTACACTTTTTAACAGTATTAGAAAGAAGCAACTGCTATCCTTACTAATAGACTTTGAAAAATATAATTTTAATTTTTATGCAACTTACTGATAATAAATGAATATTTATTATTAGGTACTAAGTATTAAAGTAATGTGAAAATTTATTTCATCTAATTTCATTAAAATTTTCCATTTATTTAAGTTCACTAATGCTTTAACAATGTATAAATTATTTTTTTTAGCAAGTTATCACGAAACGTATTACATTCAATTCAGTTTTACCACTTTGAATTGAAAATAATACATTTCATATAAAATCAATACAGATTTCTTGAATTGAAATCTTACCATTCTCCGCAGTCCAAACTTGAATTCACTTTAAGGTCGATGGAATCTGAAAGTAAAAACTGTCAATAAACTGTCAAAATCTGTAGAAAGACACAAGTCTATCACCAGGATTTTCAAATACCCTCTCAAAAGTAAAACAAGAAAAATTTCTATGTTTTTGATAGCAACAAATAGAGAGAAGAAATGAATCGAGGGAGCTTGATAATCAGTTCTTCGAAAACTCACTTTTATAGTCCCAAAATAGCGTGTTTTATTTCCTGTCAAAAACGGCGGACATTTTGACTTCCATGTTGGAAGACAAATATTGATTCCTGCCAGAGATATTCTGCAATTGACTGTAATCTGGCGCGCGATTCAAAATCGAGTTAAATTGACCAATGGGAGAATTTCTTTAGCAGGAAGCCAACACGTGCTGCGCGCGCAGGGTGCCACTGTCGCAGCTGTCAATATTTAGTTTCTTCCATCATGAAAGTCAAAATGTCCGCCGTTTCTGACAAGAAATAATTACACGCTATTTTGGGACTATAAAAGTGAGTTTTCGAAGAACTGATCATCAAGCCCCCTCGATTCATTTCTTCTCTTTATTTATTGCTATCAAAAACATAGAAATTTTCCCTCTTTTGCCTTTGAGAGGGTATTTGAAAATGCATCAGAAAAGTTGACAGAATTAGACAGGCGCGCAACAAGTGTCTCAAAACAGTGGGTGTCGAGAGCCACCCTACACATTAAAAATAAATTTAAGAAACAAAAAGAACAGATTAAAAACCCTCAAAAAGTGCATTTATTGTGGAATTGTATTATCCATCTAATAATTTAGACAACCATGCATATTGCAAGTAGATATACTCGAATTACTGTCTGGGTGTTCCGACACCCAGAACCCCGTGTTAGTCGCGTCCCTGGGATCTGAGTTTTTCTACATGAGGAATTTTGAAATTCCATCAGCCTTAATAGACCCTTCCTAACTTGAATTCAAAATCCGATAATTCCACGACCGGGATCGGGCCAGATTCTGGCCGGGTTGCCCTGCTTGTAACCGGAATCCGGCCGGAGTACCCGGTCGGATCCTGGTCGGTTTTGTCACGCTCTTCTGGTCGGGTTCCGGCCGGGTTACTCGGATTACCCGGTCAAATCCCGGATACAAATAGGGTAACCCGGTCGAAAACCGGCCTGTTTTTGGCAATGTAATATATAATGAAAAATTTAAAAAAAATTCTGTTTCACGTATAATCTCTCACAGTCATTTACACATATAATCGCATGAAAAAAGACTTTGAAAAATCGCACTCGCTAGGGACTTGAAACACCCGACGACCCTAACATCCTAAACCCTTGTCTAAACCTCATACGCGCGCCTGCTACCTAACAGTCTGAGCCATTCGCCCGCTTAGACATTGTCGACAAAACCTCAGCCTAGCTTTATCTCTGAAAAATTAAATATAATTGCGAGGAATATATTTATATTTCTTAATTTTTTGTTTTTTTACACATTTTATAGATAGGTGGATTTAAAAATGTTTCATTTTCAAATTTTTATTTGATCTCTTATAAAAAAAATCCCATAAAACTTTATTCACAACTTTGTATTATTCTATTCTTTGTTATTTATATTACAAAAATTGTTTAATTACAGTATTTTCAAATTATGTTTCAAAAAATGTTTTTATTTGCGAAAATTGCAATTAGGAAATTTAGTGTTATAATACTAAATAATTGCTAAATTATTTGTGGTCCGTTTGGCCCGACCGGATTCGGGCTTGAACCCGGTCCGATTCCGGCTGGGTAATTATTAAATAGTAAACCGAGTTAAAACAGGTGTTGCCGGGTTGGCCCGACTGGATCCCGGTGGGAACCCGATCTGATCCCAGCTGGGTAATTTTGAAATACTAAACCAGGCTGTCAGGTGTGGCCCGGTTTGGCCCGACCGGATCCTGGTCGAAACCCGGTCCGATCTCGGTCGGGTTACTATCAGATTAACGTAACCTAGCATATTATTAGATTACTTTTTATATTTTATAAATTTTCTGTTGCAGAGAATGTATTTAGCAAGGAAGTTTGATCGCGATGAAATGAAAAAAAATACTCCACTACATGATGCAGCTTTCCATGGAGATTTAAGAACTGTCCAAATGCTTGTAGAACAGGGCGCAGACGTTAATGCCCTTTCATTTTTTCGATCGCCACTTCTAATAGCATGTGGTAGTTGCAGTGGACCAATGATATCTATATTTGGAGCAGACTGTTTCGGCAATATTCCTCCTTGCACTCCATACTTTCATCAAGCGATAGCGGAGTACCTCATTAAAAACGGTGCAAAGATTAATGTTCGCGATGGTAACGGTATGTCACCTTTAGACTTATGCTGCAAAGCCGGCAACTACGAAGTGGTGGAACAGTTGATTGATCGCTCTGCAGAAATCAAAGATACAGGTGAAGAATCCACATTACATTGTGCTGTTATAGGAGGAAATCCACGAATAGTCCAACTAATTGTAAACAGACTTGACCCTAATACAATTCGAAATATAAATGGTCCTTCCTCTAATTTATATTATTCACCTTTGATGATCGCAATTACGGAAATGTGGAACCATCCTAATATTTGCCAGATCGTAGAAATCTTACTACGCGCTGGCATTGATGTAGATGGTCCGAGGGCAAATTCACTCGATGACAAAACTACACTTCATCATGTTTGCGTGAATACAGACAGTCCTGCAGGGCTGCTTAAATTACTTTTAAAGTATAACGCGGATATTAATTCCTTAAGTCGTGCAACAGTAACAACACCTATCAGTTATTTGCTTGATAGATTCTTTTACCAATCTGAGCTGTTCATTACCTTGAGTGAAAAAGAGAAAGAGAAAATAGACATAATTGTAGATCATATTTCTAACATGAGGAGACATCACCAACCTATTCTCGACCTGAACTTGATAATGGTAGACCATTATCTGAATATCAAATCTGAATTAGAGGTCATGAAAAATCCAATTAGCGAATTAAATGGATTATCGATTTTCGACGTTATAACAAAAAATGTAGACTTCGTCGGTAGAATTCTTGAAAATAAAAACATAAACAGTATACTGTCTCGTGTACTAACAAAAATTCCGTTTTACGGTGATGTTGTGGAAAAGAAGTTTGCAGAGATTCGTTCGCGACGTGAAATATTTTTATCATCGTGTAATGTATTTCTGAAACTCGTTGCATATAAATTACCCTTAGTAGTTGTTGAGAATTGTTGTATGTTTTTGTCAACGGATGATTTGCTAAACTTATCCGAAGTTTTAGACACGGAGAAAACTGTTATAGTAGATCTCACTCGACAAACGACGAAAGGGCATTATAGTCGAAAACGTCGATTCACTGTCATCTGAGACGACGAATATCTCATCCTACGAATCACATCGTTGTTGGAAACCACGACTCTCGTCGTTTGAAACTACGAAACTCTTGCATTCTTAAATTAAGCCACGCCTCCACGATCTACAATCACAATCCACACCGTTTCAAACGACGAAATCGTATTTTGAAACTACGATACATATCGTCGTTTCAATCTCGGTTTAGTAAATCCAACCGCTAACATTAGTCGACTGTCCATAATATACTATTATAAAGTGAAATCTATATATACTAAACACATTATACTAAAACATTATGTTAGCTTTAAGTTGTAGTTATATTTTGTGATAAATAAACATAACATTGAATAACATTTTTAAAAGAAGCATTTTTTTATTTTTTTAAGGCTGTTTCAGGAAAGTCGAAAAAATGGTGAAATATGAGAGTACACTCTAACCTGCAGGGCAAATTTTGTCGACTTTTTGAGGCTACAGGAAGGACTTTTTAAAAGTTTTTTCAAGTCCTGAAGGGAAACCAGGCACAAACTTAGGGAACTTGGTGTTTCGATTTTTGATTAGAGGAAAATATCGGCGTAATTCAGTAATTTTACTTGCTGTATTCAACGCCGATATTTTCCTCTAATTCTCGATATTAACACTCTTCTTAACCCAGACTAATTTTAAGCATACTTTGAGAATACTCAAAAAAAAAAGATTTGATTTCTTTCATAAGATTTTATTTTAATTCTTGTACTAATGCCTTTTTTGTGAATTTTTAAAAATAATTTAAAGATTTCAAAGAAACTTATGTAGTTCCTCGAGTTTGCAAATTCTGCAAATTTATAGTTTGTGACAGGCCCGTACCCAGGATTTTGTTTCGGGG
>UCOH01012287.1:0-45036 GCA_900474275.1 Synergus japonicus
TATATATATATATATATATATATATATTATCTGAATTAACACAACTGAATTAGTTATAAAGATGAATAAGTACAGCAACAATTTTCAACTCGGATTTACTAAGCGACAATAATTCCAGTACTTCAATTTTCGCAATGGCTAAAGGTGTCCAAAAAATGGGCACCGTTTCTCAAAGAATGGCAACGTAATCTGCAATAAATATTGGCTTGTCAAGCCAATATAAGAGTCAACGTCGGAGAATATGTTTTCGCAGAATTATACGTTGCAATAGCCACGATAAAAATTTCCATAACCCATAAAAAGCGTTTCGAACGTCATGAGAAATTGAATCGCAGTCGTATATGTTTTAGGAAAAATTGTCGATGACATTTATGGCGAATAGTTGGATCTTTTTTTATTAAGAGATGTCTGCATGTGTGTGTTTGTGTGTGTGTGTGGATTCATCTTTTATAAACGTCGTTGGGGAATCCGGTTGGTAAATCGATGTCGAGAGCAATGAATCTTTCATTGAAAAATGAAGAAGCCTCTTTTATCCTTTCTCTTGCACTCTCTCAAACAAACAAATTCACATACGTAAAATGAACTCGACTTCAATTTACTCATGTGGAGTGAAACGATATAAATAAGTGATAAGGGACAAATTGGAATCTATCGACTAATTGAGCTGCAATTAATTTGTCGTGCATCTCAGTTCGATCCATGTCAATCGATGCCGACGGTAAATTGAGTTCACTTACTTTAATTTTAATTGTAATGCACTAAAATCTCTCCCATTGTTCAATTTTCATGAATTGTTGCAATTTTAGAAGTATCTTTTTCTATTTGAGATAAAAACTCGAGAATTCTAGCGTTGAATGGTGAGGGGCACCGAAGTAGTGCCGCCCCTGGCTCTAACGAATAGTAACCAATCGGATGCCAAGCGCGGCACATGCGCAGTAGAGTTCGGGGCCCGCGTTGGGAACGCTGAGTACTTGTTGGAGAAAACATTCCTAGAGGCAATTTTTTATCAGTTTCCTTTGTTCTATGTGACTGTGTAGGTCAAAGTTTCAAGTACTGTCACACTTTTTATTTACAAAAATTGTTTTCTTAGAAATGATGTAATTTCTGAAAGATAGAAGTAAGATTATATGAAGAAAAAAAGAAAAAATTAGCTACGGACATGATTGTTCCACGTCCGTGAAATCACAAGAGAGATTCACTCCTTCGGATTATAACGAAGGCGGGCGAGCATCGTTATCTCAGAAACTCGAAAAGTACTTGAAACTTGGTGGTAATCTGACCGGAAACATTTTTGGTTCGCCGGACGTATAACTCGATGTCCGTAGGACGCCTCGAGTCTTTTTTTCCCAAATCTCTCCTACCATATTTTCTGGATGCCTTCACTATGAACATCGGGAATAATTCAGAAGATTCTAATTTCAAAGTTGAAGAATGAGTGTTTTAGGTTGTTTTACAATTGATCGACTTCCTCGCAATCAGTATCCCTCCTCAGCAGTAGCTGCATTCGAAAAGACGTTTTAGCAAGTGAAATTTTCACTTGCAAAGCTCTGAAGCTCTCTGAGATCGATCTTAAAAATTCGAGAAGAAAGACGTTACCCATTTTCCTTGTCCTCATCCATATTTAATCATTAATTGTCTCCAGTCGACTCTCCCTCATCGTTTGTTCTCCCGAGTTTGCTTAATTGTAATCTCGTCAGATTATTAGATTTTCTAATCTCAACATTTTTTTTTTCGATTTTATATTGTCCTCAGTATTTGTTAGAAAAATTTACACACGAGTGCGTTTTTGGTCTTGCATGATATCAGAGAATACGTGGCTTTGCGTTGATATTCCGTCGCTCTAGAATGCTTCATCTACGCGGGAATGTTCAAATGTGTCAGTAAATACGCAGCCGTAAGCTGAGAACCAACAAATGTTGGAACCGCGAGCGAATAAGAAGCACATCATGGTGGATTGCACTTCGTGAAAAGGCCACGTCTGCTCTCATTAGGACGAAGAGAGAAAATGGGGAGAAGTAGTTTCAGATGGTGAGTAAGTAGGAGGAATCCAAGTTCTTAACGATCTCAAGACACGACCCTTGTCACAACATTGCAAATTAACAGGCTGAAAATTCCCGAGTTAGTATGCTAGAAATCGATATATACCGATACATTAATCAAAACAATGAGAATCGTTATAACAGAAATGTCTAAAACAAAAAAAATCAGATTGGACTTTTCTAAAATAAAAAAGGTGTGTTTGAAGGAAGGGAATATCGGAACGCGAGAATGAAATTGGATTTGATCCGAGTGTCGCGTGGAAGTCGAAATAAATCTGAAAAATATGTGTTTGACAGATATTGGCCAGGCTGGTCTGTGGAAGCCCCCGAGCTCCTTCACTCTCTCTTTCTCTCTCTTCATATTGCCTTCCCTTCCCTTCTCTCTCACACTCGCTCTCTTTTCCTCTTGCCCATTTTCTCTCCATTGGAGTGAGCTTCTTTCTCTCTCTGACTCTGTTTAAAATTACCATACCGCGGGGCAACAGCTGTTGCAGGACCCCTTCAGCATCTGATAAACTGATAGTAGTGACACACACGGCAAACTCCCTTTGCTGCGGGCACACTACTCGCACTGTGCTGGCACGTACACGCCGAAAGACATACGTACCTACACGGTGGCGAAAACGCGCCACCGGGATATTGCGAATTCTATGGTTTTCGTATTACGCCACACCCTCCCCCACCCTTAAAAATCCCCCAACCCCGCCTGCCCCTTTTCTCTTGCCAGCCGAGGCCACCCACGGTTCAGCAACTTCAATTTCGTACGCGGATACGTTTTACGTGCCGTGTTTGTGGGGAAGGCAGTGTTTCTGGACCCATAAATTTAGATGCTGGATTTTTAAGGGATAAAGTTACAGGGAGAGAGAGCGGGGAACCTCTGTTGGTTAATACGGTCTTGGCAGCAGGTGACACGGATGCTAAATACTTTTGATTTTTTGCGGCCTGCAGCACGATTGCACATTTTGAAAAATACGCGAACTATAAAGAAGAGAAATGTGACACAGAATGATTGATTTTTTCATAGTGGACTTTGGCCCATAAATTTCTTTTAATACCTGTCGCGGAGAATGGTTCGGTTTAAGTAATAGGGATGGTAAAAAAAAACAGAATTGCTTGATGGAAAAATCGATCGTACGATTCTCGCGTGCGATATCAACACGGAAGCGAGCCGCGCTAAACAACGTTCCTACCCCTATACAATTTCTTCCACAATCCGCCTCATCGGCACAAGAAATTTATAACAGGCTGCGCACGCATACATAAATTCACGCAAACGCGTGCGCGGTCATGACAATAAGGACGCTGTTTAATAGAATAATTAAGGGTCCTCGAACGGCAGCTGATACCTTTCATACAGCATACGCGAAAGTAGGCGTTATCAAATTCCGCACGAATATACAACACACACGAATTTGTTCGCGTATTGAGGTATTGTTCCTGCCTGGGGTTGCGTTCCTCGAAGGGGTTTTAAGGAAGGTCCAGGGGAATTAAAACGAGCAGCAAAAATGGCGTGCGAACCCTAAAAAGGGTGGATATGGTGATTCCATTATAAAATTAGAGAGAAGAATTCCCCTAGTTCCCAACACATCTATGACCCAAAAAAATAAAATGCGACTAAGAAGAAAAAAGCTTGTGGGTGAGTTATTGTTTCGCTCGGTGAAGGAAAGAGCTCTCTACTCAGGCGTGCCGCGTGGGATCTCATGGAGTCTGTAGGAGAAAAGTGGGAGCGGGGCAACAGCGAGGCAATTACAAAATTGCAAAAATTAACCATAAAAGCAGGTCGGCATACCGCGGTTTACCCATAAACTCGGCCGTCCGGCCAATCGGCGCATATTTTTGGCGTTTACGACCAATCATATGGCTGCGCTTACTCCCGGGAGAGAAACGCGTCGGAAGAGCGCGGAAAGAAAATTGCATAGCGAT
Organism: Synergus japonicus; assembly: GCA_900474275.1. Taxonomy (NCBI): domain Eukaryota; kingdom Metazoa; phylum Arthropoda; class Insecta; order Hymenoptera; family Cynipidae; genus Synergus; species Synergus japonicus. Next base: position 3,963 of record UCOH01012287.1, read on the forward strand.
TTCACAGCGCTACTCGAAACTGTGCTGTAAAAATACCCTGCGGGGGTTGGAATTAGTATTTTCAATTTTGACTTAACGACCACCGCGATACAATTGCCCTCCGGTTACGGCCTTCGGTTCGGATAATTTTTTAATTTTTTCACTGCACTAGAAACTAATTGTCTCCTCTAGTAAATAACTCAACCCTGTTCGTAATGGGCGCAAATTCGGCAGGACTGGATATTCCAATGTCACTTGGCGCAGCTCTAGATTTAATAAATCCTTGAGCAAATTAAAATCGCGCAACATCAAACATAATGACGTTTTTCCGAACTTTTTTTCCTACACTGCCATAAATTATTCCGTCTTCATTTGCAGGCGTTGCTAGAGACGATAGCGAGATTCCAGATAAGTTACGAGCCTTAAGCAGAACGAAATGAAAAGTAGCCGCTGCCTTTACGTTTCTCTATAACTAACGTAAGTGTGGCTTCGTTTCGGATGCAGCGTCGTTTACGACAGAGCTGGCAAATATAATATCGGACTCGTATTTCACCCTCAGCTGCCAGTTGGGGTGGTCTCTTCGGATATACGCGAGACTGAGTGGAAGTGAAACACAGTCAACGGGGGTAAATAGCGAATTCCGTAAAATTACGCACTAAAATGCACGGAAGCCAATAACCGAATCATAATTCCTTAGTTTTACAGGAAAGCGGCGGTGGATATGTAAAACGAACGACCGGAGGTTAAAAGAAGAGAGAAGGGGTGGGGATAAAATGGATGGAGTGCGGGGCCCAGTTTAGTGCGCAAATTAAGGCAAAGTGGCAGTCAGTAATTTTATGTGCCCATCTCAGCTACTGATATTGAATTTCCTTAGTCGCTTAATCCGAATCTTCCTCTCGAGGGAGGGTGAAGGAAACCGACGGAAACCGACGGAACCCCTAAGACGTTCTAGAGAGAGAGAGAGGAGAACCATCTCGCGAAATTGGAATCATTATTTTATGGCTGTTCGCGAAATTGAAAGGGACGCCTTTAATTTTCGAAAATTCCTTATCCGCGGACGAGAGGGAGCATAGTGCTTTTAATACGCTCGTAAAACACGTGTCGCTTTCATTTATTTATGTTCCAATGCAATATTCGCGAATTTACGATTTTGGAACCTGCAGAATACTATCATTTCCAATATACTTTCCGTGAAGAATATTCTCAAGGATGGTCATTTCTTAGGAGTTGAATCTACTTGGTTTCATCTCGCCTCCTTTCATCTCCGCCTTGATGATTTTTGGAATTGAAACCTCATTTCCGAAAGGGATAACTGCAGCTCGCTAAGGTGTTGATATCTCGGCAATAGCAAGGTGTAAACCGCAGGATGCGAGCGGAAACAGTTATTTGCGGTCTTCGGGCGCCGCACATGCAGCTTCTCTGCATTGCCGACTGAGTGGTAGATTGTAAGCTCGAACTAGTACACAAACGCTGTATAGTTAGGTGTTGGTACCACGGACGAACCGCACGTTGTAACGTGTGTCGAGGACCCTTCCTTCCGTCCTTCCTTTCCCAGGAAGTAGAGTCAAGTGGACCTACCCTGCCACCGCATCGCCGGAAACTCTCCTAATGACTAAACTTGCTAATTTCGACCAATTAGAGTCGCCTCCCCTTGCTCCTTCAGCCCTCTTAGCGGCCTGTCTCTAATGCGCGCCGCATTTACCTTGACCGATAGACGCGACGCTCGAAATTCTTGGACCGTTCCGCATTGCGGAAACCAACGACGAAATTAACGAACTGTCCTGAGTCAAAAGCCCTGGGAATCTAAGCCGTCCTAGAAACTTCCTAGACCTCTCTAATAAGAAGTTCCATTCTGCCCTTGTCCGCAAAACACATTTTCAGACTTTGCTAGAAAGGACAGAGAAATTTCCAAAGAGCCCTTCTTCTACTCCATGCATCAATCATGAGTCTCAAATTGCTTCAGTAGAATTACTCCTGTCATATACGATTGCCAAATCCCAAAATCATCTGCAACATATTGGCTTGCCAACTCAATTAGTGTCCACGCCGCTAGTGGCAAATTCCATCACTGGTTCACTTATACGTCCCTTCAAGATTTTAGAAATAAAATTAATACAACAACCTCATTCAACTCGTGTGCTTGTCAAGTCATAACTATTGAAATTCCACCTTCCACTCTCCTTAATAGAAGTGTAATTTAATTATCTAACCCTTAACCTCCACCAACTCAACCAGTAGATTAACTCTGACAGACATTATTTCCAATATCCAAACCTCTCAGCATATTTCTACCTTGATTCTACACGCCTATGCTTTTACCGGCTCTTAGTTCGAGATCATAACTGTTATATATATATACATACCCTCTTAGTCCCCAAGATAACTGTTGGAAAACTGCAAAAAGTCGATTTATTCTCTTTGCTGTTTTCTATATTCATACTGCCCTCGTCTAATCTAACAATTCACGCACTTTATTCAGAAAAAATAATCACCTTTCAATTGGAAGAATCACTTTTCTTTAGCTGTTTTCGAAAAAACCATACAACTACAAAAAAATCTATTTTATCTGGAAGAAAGTACAGAGTTGTAGTTCTGAATAACTAAACAGCTGTTGCAATTCGCGAATCACCTACTGCGCATGTCACGGCGTTGATAGGACCCACGCATGCGCTGTTGGTCATCAAGCAACTCAGGGTGTCTACTACCGGGAAAAACGGGAATACGCCTGGAATTTTTTTTTAATCCTGGAATTTTTTTCAAGAACCTACTTTTATAAACTATTTTTGTTTTCTGTCATAGCAAATAATGTCTACCAAAGAAATAAGTTAATACACTTCAGTTATTGCTTCATATTTTATAATTTGATTGAGTAACTTAGTTGCTCAAAATTAAGTCTGATTAGTAGTTGAGTAAATACTTGCAGTATTACACATATAACTTTTATCATTTATTTAACAAATTTTAGAAACTATCCAAAGATTTCGAAGGATTATAAGTAATTTCCAGGTATTCTCCGAGATTCTTTACGTTTTTAATGATTTCAAGACATTTTCAATAATTATAAAGGATTTTAAGAGATTTTTGAGGAAGATTAGGGAATTCAAAGAATTTATAAGGAATTCTAAGGAATTTTGAAGGACTTTAAAAAGCTTGTCTAAATTTTAAGAAATTTTGATTTTTCAAAGTGATTTTAAGGGCTTTTAATGTTCCTCATGGAATCTTAAAAGTTTTCATGAGATTTTTTATGAATTTTTAAAGATTTTGTGGAATTTTAGGAAATTTTGAAAAGTTTTCGAAAATTTTAAAAGATTTTTGACATATTTCGAGGGATTTAAAAGTTTTTTCGTGGAGTTATAAAAGATTTTAGGAAACTTGTAAGAATTTTAAGAAATTTTTATTATTTTAAAGTGATTTTAAAGAATTTAAATGTTCCTTATGGAATTTTAAACGATTTCACAAAATTTCTATGATTTATAAAAGATTTTATAGAAGTTTAGCGGAAAAATTTTCAAAAATAGTAAAAGATTTTTACGTATTTTAAGGGATTTTAAAGTTTTCCGTGAAATTTTAAAAATTTTTGGTAAAAATTGCATGTAATTTTGACATTTTAAAAATTATTTTAAGGAATTTTTGTTCCTCATAGAATTTTAAATGTTTTCATGAGATTTTTTATGAATTTTTAAAGATTTTGTGGAATTTTAGGAAATTTTGAAAAGTTTTCGAAAATTTTAAAAGATTTTTGACATATTTCGAGGGATTTAAAAGTTTTTTCGTGGAGTTATAAAAGATTTTAGGAAACTTGTAAGAATTTTAAGAAATTTTTATTATTTTAAAGTGATTTTAAAGAATTTAAATGTTCCTTATGGAATTTTAAACGATTTCACAAAATTTCTATGATTTATAAAAGATTTTATAGAAGTTTAGCGGAAAAATTTTCAAAAATAGTAAAAGATTTTTACGTATTTTAAGGGATTTTAAAGTTTTCCGTGAAATTTTAAAAATTTTTGGTAAAAATTGCATGTAATTTTGACATTTTAAAAATTATTTTAAGGAATTTTTGTTCCTCATAGAATTTTAAATGTTTTCATGAGATTTTTTATGAATTTTTAAAGATTTTGTGGAATTTTAGGAAATTTTGAAAAGTTTTCGAAAATTTTAAAAGATTTTTGACATATTTCGAGGGATTTAAAAGTTTTTTCGTGGAGTTATAAAAGATTTTAGGAAACTTGTAAGAATTTTAAGAAATTTTTATTATTTTAAAGTGATTTTAAAGAATTTAAATGTTCCTTATGGAATTTTAAACGATTTCACAAAATTTCTATGATTTATAAAAGATTTTATAGAAGTTTAGGGGAAAAATTTTCAAAAATAGTAAAAGATTTTTACGTATTTTAAGGGATTTTAAAGTTTTCCGTGAAATTTTTAAAATGTTTGTAAAAATTGCATGTAATTTTGACATTTTAAAAATTATTTTAAGGAATTTTAGTAGTCCTCATAGAATTAAAAAAATTTCAAGTTATTTTTTATTTTTAAAAGATTTTGTGAGATCTTTTATTGCAAGAGTTTTTCTTTATAGATTTTAATGCACATTAGGGAATTTTACAGAATGTCACTAGATTTTTCTGATTTTCTAAAGATTTTGCGGAATTTTAGGGAATTATGAAAAGTTTTCAAAAATTACAAAAGTTTCTTACGTATTTTAAGAAATTAAAAGAAATTTGTATAATATTTAAAAGATTTAGTTGAATTTAAAAAAAAAACAAGGAAATTTTAAGAGATTTTGAAGAAATTTTAGGAAATTCAAAGAATTTTAAGGAATTTTAAATGTCTCAAAAATCTTAAAGGATTTCACGAGATTTTTATGAATTTCTAAAGATTTTTAGGAATTGGAATTTTAAGAAATTTTGAAAAATTTAAAGAAATTATAAAAGTTTTTTTTACATAATTTAAGGGATTTAAAAGTTTTTCATGGAATTATAAAAGAATTTAAACAACTTGTAAGAATTTTAAAAGGCTTTCAAGAATTATAAATATTCTTGTGGAATTTAAAAGAATTTTAAAGGGCTTGTAAGAATTTTAAGAAATTTTATTTATTTTAAAGTGATTTTAAAGAATTTAAATTTTCCTCGTGGAATTTTAAAGGATTTTACAAAATTTTTATGATGTATAAAAGATTTTTTAGAAGTTTAAGGAATTTCAACAGGTTTTCTAGAATTTTACAAAATCTTTACCTATTTTAAGGTATTTGAAAGTTTTTCGTTAAATTCTAAAAATGTATTATTGATTTTTAAACGATTTTGTGAGATCTTTTATTTCAAGAGTTTTTCTTTATAGATTTTAATGCACATTAAGGAATTTTACAGAATGTCTCTAGATTTTTATGATTCGTAAAAGATTTTGTATAATAATTGTAAAGGATTTCATGGAATTGTAAGATATTTAAAGATGTTTTCAGGAATTTCAAGAAATTTCAATGAACTTTAAGAGATTTCAAAAGTTGTAAATTTGATAAATTTTTACGAATATTAAATGTTGTGAAGTGATTTTCAATTTTAAATGATTTAAAGTGAAAGTGTCTGCAAGTTAAGGAAAAGTCAGGAAAATTTCAGGGAATTTAAAAAATTGAATCTTGTGGTCACCCTGCCTTAGTTTATTCTTAAAAATAGTAAAAATATTATATAGATAAATAATATATAATAACCCAGTGGGCAAAAAGACATTGTCATCCTGAAGACGTCCTAAAGACATCCTTAGGACGTCTGTAACAGTCCAATGATGTCCTAAAGATGTCTCTATAATATGTTGGATTTGTTGATTTAATATCTTAACGTTACTTCAAACATGTGTCAGATTCGATATCTAATATAAAGTTATCTAAACTGGATTTCCTTCCGTGAATGACTCTTTGAGACAGATTGAATGTTTGGTGTTATTTTAGCCAATATAATTGCAAATTGATCAGTTGTTAGCAAGGGAGGGAACCAAGAAGGTCGAAGGGTGACAAGTGGGTGAAGTAGATGGAGTTTAAGGGGGAGTATTCGACACTGCGTGGCAATCGAGTGGCGGAGGATCGCGCGATGAGTAGTCGGGATATTGAGTGTTGTGGTCGGTTTGAAGTTCGCATGGTGGAGTAACAAGCTGCCACAATTGGATATTTATGGGGGCCGCTAGGGGTCGAACTCCGCGTATACGGGTCGCACGCGTAGTCGTACCTTACATATATGCCAGGCCTTCAATCGTATGCAAACAACAATTTTACAATCTAACTTTAACAACCCAATGTGGCAATTCCGCCGCAACATTCTTGCTGCATATCTTTCCTTTTAGGAGCTAACGAAAAAAAGTCGTCAAGAGCCTAGTCACTCTTTTGCGATCTATTCTTCTTCAAAAGAAAATTATGTAGTCCTAGTTGGATCAGAAGTCTCATGAGGCTACGACACCAAAAGGCAGAAGCGCCTCGCAGCTTCAATGCGTAGTAGATTTATGTCGTATGTTGAGGATGAAATTACATCGTTCTCTACGTACAGAAGAGGTTTGCACGAGTGTAGGAAAGGCAAGAGTTATGGAGGCTCATGCTGATATCTACTATAAAACTTAGCCCCCACCTCCATTGGCGTAGTCTCACTTCCGAAAATTTCTCTTCAATCTTGATGAGGATCCGATTGTTTATTGATCCCAGACTTAGTAATTCTGGGAGATTTTTAATCTGTAATTTGAAAAAAGATTACATAGGATAGTTATCGAAAAAGAGTTTGAAGCTTACCCGAGCTTACGACAATGCTCTTCCTGTTTGTCCTTCTCGTTTTATATCTCAACGTATCCCGACGTACTTAATTAAATACGTATTAAAGCTCTGAGTGTATTCCGATGTACTCATGTACGAGTGTGGTTGGAAATTGTAGTATATCTTGATATACAGATATATTGCGTTTGTGTGAACTAAGGGTATGATCGTATTGATGCAACCATAACTCGAACGTGCTCTATCTGTTCGACAAATAAGAGTTTTATGTCACTAAGATGTTTACTGATTTTTTTCGAGATTTTTATAAATTCTCTATTAGGAAGGCAACGCCTTTCTACGCCTATGGGATAGTCAAAAGTCTTCAGTTTGCGAACTACTGACCTTAGAGGATTTTAGTACTAGAAAAACTTATTCTGTTTCTAAAACTCTGGTTAACTATCTGGTGGAAAACATTGAGAGGTATATTTATTTGAGTGGCTCACTAAAATGCAAATTCCAACCATCAGGTAAGAGCATGAAAAAGACTGGAAAGCACAGCAATTGCTTTTACAATCACCAGCTCAACTCCTCTTTACCTTTCCCTAGTAAAGGTCTATAGGTACCAGGTATCCGAAAGGTGGGGTGTAAAATAGTACCTGCAACAAAATGCGCGGTATGTACTTGGAGGCAATGGGTAAAGAGTACGAACGGTCAAGAGTCAGGTCCTCTTTCATCTCTCCTCCTCTCTTTTTCTCTCATCCTCTCTCACTCTTCCACAATAATATTCCAGGCAGAATGGTTCAGACATTCCAGCGCAACTGGCCGGCAACAATAAAATAAAGCATTTGTATCTTGTAATAACGCCTCTCTGGGCGCTCGCCCTCTAAAGATTTGCTTTCCGTAATAAACGTGCACGTCCGAGAGGTTTCAGACTTTTCAGAGTGGAGGGATTGGAAAGAAACTTTGTCAGTTTCGAGTAAATTTAGTGTAATTAAAAGTTCTGAAGGTACATTAGACATTTTTTGTCTGAACGGAATTAAAGGAGAGAATTTCAGGAGTGTAATTTTAGGTGGTGCCCCTAATGATGGGCTAGCTTTCCAATAGGTTCTGTTCCTGGAGATCTGCAGAAGGATCTGTATTATACAGTTCGTAGAAAATGGTGTGATAGGTTGAGAGTAATTTGCATGACCTTCGAACGGCTCAATCAGAGCTGGGGAGTATTATAGCAAAATAATAAAATTAAACATAATTTTTCTCAAGTCTCGGTCCAAATTGAGCAGAGTTAAAATTGTAGCAAATTAATTTCGGATAATTCGAGGTTTGGTTATTCTTCGTGTTACCCGTCCCAATAGGCAGAAACACGAAGCGAGAAAAGAGGATGGCAGAGGCTGCGGAGCCAGATAAAAAAATTTGTAGAATCGGCGCGCGCTGCTTGGATAATGATAACTTTGACGAGATAATGACCGTTCCAGGAGAGAGAAGCAAGGGAGTTGCAAGGCAAGCCTGAAATAATCTAATTATTGGTGAAAACGATTATAGTAATTATGCGAGAGGCCCTGTTTGTTGCGGCGGGCCCCTATTAGAGGTATGCGAATATGGGTTCTCAAATGAAAAGGCGAACACCCCTACTGGCCCCTTCAAAGAATCACTGCAATCCTGATTCCAAGGACTTGGTCATTATCTGAGAATCTTCAGATCCGAACAAAATTGCAGTAAATCCGCGAAATTGCATCAGAAATGAAGAATGATGTTTGCAATTATTATTTTAATTACTCTTTCACTTTTTAATCAAAAATGATCCGAATTAGAATTGTTTAGCTCGTGAAACTAGGTTGGAAAGTTTCGAGCTTAACAGGTTCGTGAGACTCGTTTAGAGGTACGTGGTGTGTAGTCTGATTGCTGATACGCTTAAAGATATTAATCCACCGGAGTCTAATATTGAAGTGGTCTCTTGGCCTAGCGTGCTTCGGCTGCTTGCTCGAATGTCAGTTCATTAATTAAACTTTAATTGAAATTTGTGAAATCATTAGCATGCGTTTCTACATTAAGCAAATGTGCGCTGAGTTAATTTACGATTAAATTAACTGAGTTAAAAAAACTTTCTAGGAGCTCTCAGAATTTGGTGAAGAAATCCGACTCATAAGATGTTTAATATAATGATCAGCTTAATTTGGAAATTGAAAAATGACCCAGATTAAATTCTATTAGAGATTCTTGGTGCTTGTAAGTAAACACGATTAGAGAATAAATCTTTGATAGAGTGACTTCTTTGTTACGTTACACTTGTGATCAGGATGATCGTTATCGCCTGTATCGATCGTTCCCGTTATCGCGTTTTATCGCTAATAAGATCACTGGACCGCCTGTTATCGTGGTAGCTGTCGGTCCTCATTTTCGTACGATTGTGACCATTAATTATCGCTATCGTGCTTGATCGTTCTCCTCATCCTCGCAGTTATGCTCTTCGTCATTATTATCATTCTAGTAATTACCAGTATATTCCCACGTTATCATCTTGTTATCGTCTTCTATCATTTTCGTAGAGTGTGCCAAAATGGGTTACTACTGATCGCGTGCCATATTCAGAGAGATTATTTGAAAAGTTAACAGTAAACAAATTCTTGAGAGTCGAATTAAACAAGTAGTTCAATTAAGAGCAAACAATTAATAGTGTAATTAGCACATAACGCCCCGCGACGTAATTGAAAGCGGCAGGTGGTACGTTTGTTGTGAACTTGATAGTAGCAGAATTATAGGAAGCTTTCTTTAGTAGGTACTAAGGGATCCTTATAAGGGAAATGGAAAAGAATATAAACGGATGAGGAAGGTGAATAAACCTCATCCTTGAAACACCCCTACCAGACCCCTACTACTGGGAAAGACCGAAAATTATTAATTAGGATTATTAAGTTTCTAGTTTAAGGAGCTCTAATTCCCTTTTGTTGATCAGTTGCTCTCTGATTCCTCATCTTCCTTGAGAACCTAACTCTTTCCAAATGAATAAAATGTCACCATTTTTTCTTGCTTTCCTCGTTTGTCCAAATAACACAGTAATCTGGAGATGGACAAGGGAACTGCAAGTTGTAGAACGAAGTAGAAGCCCAGAGGAGGCTGTAGGATGGAGGGTTGGGTGGTGGAAGGAGTGATGGTGGCCAAGAGTGGTAGCGGAGGGTAGTTGAAGCGGTAGCGAGTTAATGAGATTACTTTCTAGAGGGCCCAGGGAAATGAGGAAATCTGATTGGACGCCGGAAAAGATCATAAAGGCGAGTAATTAGAGCGAGCTTTGTTCGCTCGGCTACACAATGGCCCTGACTCTGAACGCATCGTTTCCGCTGAAGCTGTGCAATTGGTCAGATCGATCAGCCAAACCGATTTCAGCTGTCGATGACCTAAGCCTTAAGAAGGCGTGAGGCCTATCTGACGATACGAAAGGAAATTAGCTATCCTTCTTTGAAGGAAGAAAAAGGAAATTAGACCCTGATCAAAGCGTGGGATCTCAATAATTGAACCGAGAAAAGTTGTCTCATTAGAAGCGCTAAGGAAACGATGTTTTCGAATTCTCGAAGGGCCATATACTAAATTGGAAAAAAGTAATCTTATTGACACAGAATCAATGAAAAGTTGTCTCTGCGGGAAGCGATGGAATGTGTAGGAAATGAAAGGATTTGGGATGCGAGCAGAGGAAAGGAGTATAATTAAAACGATAGAATGCTTAATTAGAGCGGATAACGAAGAAGGGCTGGCGAGCAAAGTAGCAGAATGCAATACTCGTAAAACGCGGGTTTTACTGGTGAGCCTCCCTCGTTTCTCTCCGGTTTGAATACGTCTTATACTGTATCCGTTGTTCGCGGTACAACCGGAAGGAGGGTTGGACAGAGAGTCCCAGTTAACTTTCCCTCTTCTCTGTCGTTCTTTCGTCTTCTCGATTCGTCCTGCTTTACTGCCCTCGCATCCGGATTGAATTTAAATATTTCTTTGGCTGACGAACTCTTTCGCGAATTGCCTCGGCTGATCGTAAAAAGTCCCCTTTCTTTGCGAATTATTCTACGAAATTCCCCGCCCTGCTGCAATTTTCCGGGAATGGCGGTAGCAGCTTCGATCTGTGGTAAATTGACTCCGTAAGGAAGACAATTTTATTTAGCCCTCTTTTGTCTTTCAATTTTCCAGATTCTTCTGCAAACGACTGACCATCTCAATTCTTTGTTTCAGCGTAACACGTGTGAAAACTTGGAGAGGAGGTCCATTAGTTGGACGGGGCAGTAGAGGCCTGATTTCCTCACTTCTTCAACACCAATCGTCGGTGGGCTCTCAAAGCCCACCTATTCATCATACAAGCTGGCGAGCGCTTTAGCTGGTATGAACCCCTACACCCACCACCCGTCTCTTTCGGGGAGTCCACATCACGCTCCTGGTGGGCCTCACCATGGATACTCAACGGGTGGCGGTGGCGGAGGAAACGGGACTACCACTACCCCGGATCCGAGTCCTCATTCACCCCCTTATGGTAACCAACCTGACTCTGGTGCCCCTTACACTTCTTTGCAAAGTGGTCAGGGGATGGGTAGTAATGGACACCATCATGGGCCTGGAAATATGATGGGGGATCAACCTCATCACCAGGGCCACTCACACCCTCACTTGGCTGGACATCTCCCCTATCCACCAGTCAATCACAACAACAATTGCACCTTGAAGGTAAGTCAAATATTTTTATCCTAGAATCTCTATATCTAAATCTAAATGTACCAAATAAACAATATAATTCGTAAGCTCAATGAAGGGTGACAATGCAAAAGGGATCAACTGGAGGCACTTGAAGTTTCGCATAGGCGTAGAAGTTGAGAGCCCCTTTTTAGCAGTTTTTTCATCTCTATTTGAAAATTTAATAATCACCTAGATTAAAATTGTATTCGAGTTTTAATATCCAGAAAATTGGGAGGATAAATTCCAGTTTTTCTGTTCCCGTGTGTTTGTATTTGAAAGGTAACTGTTATAGTCGAGCAATGAATCGATTCCGCGGGACCCTATAAGGTTACGTAAACATTTTGTATCTCATTAGCATTAGCTGAGCTGACATATGCCGTTTAAACGTTCGAATGACCGTAACTCTTTGCTTGCAATTTGCATTCATGTAAATTACATTTCCAAATGGATACACAGGAAAACACTGTTTCGTTAAATATCCCGCTTGCTACGAACGACATTAAATTGTGTTCTAAGCGAAAAACAGAATTCCATTCATACCAGCTTATGGACTTACTTCAAGACATTTAATGACGCAGCAATATTTATAATACTTATATTTTATATCTTATATTAGAATACTAATTTCCTTTTAATTTGTCTACTCTTCTATTTCACATCTTCTTTAGAACGTTTTTAAAAAATTGGACATTGTAGGGATATATCTTGCTTTCTAGAAGGAAATTTACCATTATATTAGAAATCGTGGACTTGATAGAATAAACTGATTTTTAAAATAATGGAAATAGTATTTTTCACTCAGAGTGGATAAATCGTCTGATGTGCTTTACTACTTTCTATAACGTACCTACTCGTCGCGCGAGAATGACCGTGAGAGAAAGTCCTAACCGGAAGTGTTAGCAAGTTGAATAGTTCACGGGTAGGTGTTCATTTGTTATTGTGGCGAGCAGATAATTTGAAAATTATACTGCTTTTACTTGGCATATGTTTCATTGCGGTCAGCTCCATTGTTTTCCTATATATTGTCTACCAATTTGTGTGGTTAGTCTACGGTCAACAGCGTTCTGTATACACAGGTCACTATTCCGATAAGTCTTTTCAGACTCTGAAACAATATATACTCTCATTTCAAAGAGTAATTTCGCCTCAAAACAGTATTCTCAAGAACCTAGAATAATTATCCCCCTTTTATATACTCTCCGTTTACAATTTCCCTATCCTTAAAGACCTATTAAATCCCCGCACGTGCATCTCCTTTTAAAATTGATACCTCATCTATTTTAATCCCGCTGAGGTCTCGAGTCTCGAGGAGCCTAGAAAATCGGCGAAGAATCAGACTTAAAGATGTTCTGCTGGTTTGGTGGGTTCAGAAAGAGCAAAAAGGAAAGAGCAAAGGGGACCGGTTGAAGAAATCGGGGAAGGGTCTGGGTAGAATTTACCTCTACCCAGGACAAGGGTTCCTAGCTAGAATTCACTGTGAATTATCCTGCCACGACTACGTGACCCTCACTTAGCTCACCATTGACAAACGTAACAATATGGGCATTTACCGTGGAGAAATATAATTGAATAGGGGCGGAGAGGTGGGGAAGGGGTCTCGTCCTCTCCCCTCTTTGTCGCTACCCATTCCACTCTCCCTTCCCCCTTCAACGTTAGTTAGGTCCTTTCTAGGCTTGCCTTTTTATTCCCCTCACCGACAGTCCACCGGTACCTGATCGTTGGGACCGAGAGGCATTCAGGGGGCCCAAAGCTCTCGAGAGTCAGGCAAACCAGTTGGGTCTTGACTCCGGTCGGGGAAGGTTCGTTCGCTCGAAGTACCGGTTTTCATTCCTTTTTTCAGTTTTGTTGATTCTTTGTCGATTTCGAAGTGTGCTACGATTTTGTGCTTGATCTGGAAACCGGTTACGGATACTAGAAAGGAATAATCAAGAAAGTTTTTTGAAAAAAGGAAACTTTGATCTGACGCTGCATCTTGTTACAATCTTTGTGAGATAATCTGTGCTGTGCTAAGATAAATTCTGATAATTTGAAAAAATCCCTTCTTGGTGTAGAAGATACTCTATCCAAGCTCTAAACTCAAAATTATGAAACGACCCTGAGATCTAAGTGAAGTGCTCGAAAGACGTGAACCGCGTTTCGGCTTGAGTGCACCGACCTTGAGATCTTAAGACTGGAATAATAACGGGTCTGAGATCTGGGGATCAACAAGTGGACTAGCAGAATAGCAACTTCTCGACCTTTTTTTTTTTTGTCTGGAATTATGTCCCATCAGTGATTGAAGTCCGGAATTACTGAAATTGGTGAAGTGCTCAGAAATGGAATAGAAATATCGGAGCGCGTGGGTTGTGTTAGTGTCGAGGTGCGGATCTCAGAATTCCAGTGACAGTGGACTCAACTTTAGCTGGGCGCTTTTAAGAGTGATATTCCCGAGAAAAGTGAATCCAGCGCTACTTTCTTAAGGCCGTGTAATTCTTACTTACGCGTGTACTTACCCTGCGGAACGAAAATGGAACTTCACGCTCATCACTACAGCGCTATCACGTCGCGCATGCATCAAATGAAGTGCTTCCCCGGCGACAGGATTGTAAGGATCCCATTAGTGCCACGATTAAACTTAGATTACCTAATGGTTTCAATTAAGTGCCTCTCTATCTTTACTCAACTCTTCTCTTCTCTTTCTGATCTTAAGTAGCTGAGAAGTGTCTTTTTTAATCCGAAGATACTTCCTTGAACTCGCATAATTGTCCCGGATGAGAGCCTCATACATACGGGAATATGTTCGACTCCACAATTAATCTTCAGCAATACTCTGAAAAACATTTGATATTATTATACATTGTTGTCGAGTATTGATCTGAACCTCAATTATTTTACTTTATTACAAACATTAATAATCAGTAAAACTAAACTGAACAGGGTAATAAAATAAAAATAAAATAAAATACTGAATGTGTCAGTTATAGAAATAAATTGAGAATTTTACTCTAAATATTATAATTTGAATAATTACGCATTGTTATGACGTAATGATGATAATTCTGTAACATAAAAATTCTATCTAATGGAATTAGGAAACATTACCAATCGGGCGAAAAGAAGTTGGCTAGAATGTTAATTCTATCAAAACAAACTTAGGCTAAGTGATTAGCAGGGAAAATTGAAGTTAAGACAAATATAGAAATTAGAGTTTTTGTGGATTCGAAGAAGCAGAGATTATGTCCAATAAAAATTCGGGTGCATAAAAATTAGAGCAATTGTTGATTCGATAATATGAAAGTCTGTCAAATAAGAATGATGACAAGTGGAATTTGGGGAGTATTCATGTGCCTTGTGATTTTCACCAATTTATACCAAAATTGAATTTAAATTGTTTAAGTTTCCAATAACTTATGTAAGATGTTTGAAAATCCGCCTAGTTCCACTTTTTATTGACTGTTTATCAGATCCATCAGCTCTAGAAGCTTTTTTTGACATCAATTATTTTAAAAGACATTTACGCTTCTAAAAACGAATCTATTGACGTCTTTGCTACGTCTTCCAGACATTATGATTAACACTGGACGTTAAGTGTTTGACATAAACAAGAAATTGATTTGCACAAATAATGAAATTTGTCTTCTGTTGATGAATACGCGTTTCTAAGATTCCTTGGAAGGTTCTTGCTCACGTGTGAGAACTGAGAACTTCCCGTTTGAAAGTAATAAAGATTGTTGAAGCGCTTAAAAAAGTGACTGCCTTGAAGTAAGGAATTAGTCGCGTTAGTGTAGGTTACACATTTTATTAGTCGGGACAAATTATTACTAAAGTTTTATTACCTTAAATTATTTTCTCTTTTTGCGTCCCTTCTAGCTTCTCTCATAACTTCTTCTGTCTTGTCAGCTTACACTTTCAATTAGATATAATTTTAGAAAAATTATTCTGTTTCATTGTTTTTATTAATATTTTATAATAACTCTATGAGAATAAACGAAACGTGAAAAAGACACGCACGCGTGATCCGGGTCGTGGAGCCTCAGTCCCGTTTCACGGACACACCTTAATCTGCTAGAAGTAAATGACGGGATAGTGGTATTACTTTAATAGAGAGTATACTTCTTCTACTCTGAGAAAAAGTACAAAGTCGACCGACTGGATCTCTAAAATGAGAAAGAACTGTAGAGTTTATGAGATAAGAAAGAAATTAGCGATCGGAATCCAAGTTTCATTCTCCAGAGCTAAAGAAATACTTTCTTCAGTTTTTTTTAGATATGAAATAAGTTTTCTTCTTGTTCTTTGAGTTAGGTTTCATTTCATGATATTTTCTCATCTTTTCACTGTTGATTATTTTTCATGGTCATATTAATAATTGACTGTACTTCCGGCCTTTTCGAATATTTTGGTACTATTTATGGATCCGAGATTAAAAAAGGAAGGGGTCTTTAATTTTGGTTTAAAAACTCGTCTCTACTGCAGTCTCACTTTGCTGATTAGGAAGCATGATTTGGCACATTTACAACTCAGAATAGTAAATCTCATTAATGTAGATTGTTAAGCAAGGCATTTAAGTCTCTTTGGTATAATTGCAGCATGAAGGAGGACCTGGTGGACCAAATGGCAATCAACAATGTGCGGGATGCGGTGGCAGAATCAACGAAAGGTGGTTCTTGCACGCTCTCGATCGCTACTGGCACAATGCTTGCCTAAAATGTACCTCTTGTGGATCCCTCTTAGCAGATATTGGCCCCAGCTGTTACGCCAAAAATCAAATGATCCTTTGCAAAAACGACTACTCAAGGTAAGATAATCCAAATCTATACATTCGAATTTTTTAATTAAGACTTGTACAAAGATCTTCTGTAGTCGAAATTGCTCTTGCTGGAATTTTAATAAACCGACGGGAAAGGAAATGAGTGTTCCGAAAAGTAGTTTAAAAATCAGGGGAATTGAAGAAATAAATCAAAGTTTAATTTTCTCGGAACGGCTAATATTTTCGAATGTCTAATTTCCGAGGTCGAAGTCTCTTGTGTGTCGAACCGCCGTGAAGTAGGTAGGTACCTAATCGACGGGGACCGTTCCAAATTTAGAGGATTCGAGGTCAGAGCGCAATTTAATGAGAAACAGACGCTGAACTTAGTTAGACCGTTCGCCCGGAATAGATCGACGTGGCTTGTAACCGAACGTAGATGTGGAAGTAGATGTAACATCAGACGTTTCTATCTTCGAAGATGTCCCATTCGACTCTCTAATTAATTAAAAGTAACCCCCACTTCTCAATCTCTCAATTTATATTTCCTAAATTTCTTCTTGCATTTACAACATCATCATTCCCCTTTCAAAGCACCTTTTTTTGCAATTGAACCGAACATATTTCGAAATTTCCACAAGTTAATAGCACACTTTTTTTGTTACAAAACAAGTGTAATGGAATTGCATTAGGGTTGTCATTGTAAGCGATTAATCGGATTGTTGAAACTTGCACGTGCTCATGCGCAGATCGTATTAAACACCAGGTCAGGTTAGACACCTTAGGCGCATTTGCGAATTAATAATGTCGAAAGTGGCGCCACTACTGTACCGGGGAATTTGAAATTATAATTGAGGATCCAATCAGAAAGTACTCTATAAATAAAAAAAGCACATAAAGATAAAGTTACATTTATAATTTTGTTTCTTAGCTTAATTTACAATAGCATCGGCTCCAAATATTTATCCTTCTTAGGGATAGCTCAAGCTGAAGAGAAACAGACTCGAATTGTGTAGGTGTGGGAAAAGTAGATAGAAGTTGTAGAGGGGAGGGGGTTCGTTTCTTTTGGATTCAAGGAATGTTTCAATCAGTTTGATTGAAGGGCTGAGCCACGGCAAGAGGGTAAACTCGATTTACAGCCGTGTAGGGTGACATGGGGGCGTGGGAGTGGGTGCTGCGGTGGACCGGGAGTTTGAGGTGAGGGTAGGGGGCGCCACAATCACCGGGATGCGTCCAATCACCCCTCACTACCTTGCATTTCGGCTGCACGACGATGCTAGCGGAAAGGTTTTGAGGCGAGAGGAGAGAAAGCAAGCGCGAGCCAATCATCGCGAGGTTTTCCACTGGAGCACGCCGACGGGACGACGACGAAGTCGCGCGGTCCTGGTTTGGCCTAGATGTGCAATCAGACCAAACTCCCTCTGCACCCTGCTACACCAACCATCCACCGCATCCTCTAACTCATCCCCAAACCACCCCCAAACTACTCCGCAACCACCCCTCTCTCCTCCTGGCCGAATACCAAATTCTAGCAATTTGGTAGGTGGGTACTTTGTTGAATCAACATGATTGGGCTTGACGGAATCCGGCAGGGTGCGTCGACGTACAGTAGATTTTCGCTCAATGTCTTCTAGGTTTTATTTCTCTCTCCGTTATCTCTAAAGTGAATGGTTTAGCGCAATCTATGTATCGGAAAGTGGTTAGTACGGATTCAGTCGATTTTTTTAACTCAGATTTTTCAAAATATTCCCTAACATCTCCATTCAACTCCTCTGTCCTGTAATCAAGCTACATAAAAAAAAGAACAATACTATCTTCCTGTATTTAAGGTCGAAACAAACCGATCCATTTGCCGCTAGCTTTTTTTTCAAATTGCCACTGTGAACCTATTTTCACAAGCAAATTACCTTGTCCTTTTTTTTCAAAGGGAGAAAAGTAGACTGCGAAACAAAACAAAAGTACAAGGAAAAAGGAATTCAATCCAAAAAAAATCAACTTCATGTTTGAGCGACACAATAATTAATTAATGTCTCCTCCCACTCCATGAGGTTTATAAAAATACATATCCCGCGTTTGATCTGAGATGATCTTGTTTTCACTGAATGTCGCTGAGATCGATACCGTAATAATTTCTTATCGCGGAGACCGGAAGGGCAAGAAAAGTCGGAGAATTTCAGATGTCGGTTAACCCCACTGTCACGTACGTCAAGGTAGAAGGGGTTGGGTTGGGGGGTCGGGAAGGTTGAAGGGCGAGAGTAGAAACGGGGTGAGGGTGGCGGCGATTGCGATAAGGGGTTCATTAGAGGCAGTTTATTACTGCCTTTGAAGTCTCTCGCGTGTTGCCGTTAAGTCGCTCGATATCTCGTAATATCTCGCTCTAATCTCGCGAGGAGAAGTTAATTGCTACCTCTACCCTCACCTCCATTACCACCAACCACCCTCATTCCTCCCCCATCCCTTGACACTTCTACCTTTGCATACAAATAATTTTACTCCCTACCACTTGTACCTTTTTACCGAGAAAATGATGAAGCTAGAATAGCAGTCTACTCTATTATTTACTGTTTATTATTTATTTAGAGTAGAATTTAAATTACAGTCAACGTCGAAGGATGAGTTGGACTGATCGAAGGACAAGGCAGTGAAAGGAAAAAACAAGCGAGCTGTCGTACTCGGAGCCCTTTTGGAGTCAGTGAATTATAAATGCGTCTGTCTGTCGTTGAAGCAAATTTGTCCTGGCGCCTCGTAGTACTTTGACGCAAGGCTCTCGATGCGCAAAAGTACGCCCAGGTAGATCGGGATCCCGGGTAATCCCAGAAAAACCCATACAACACGACAACAACCCAGGCTCGCCAATTATTCCAGGGGTTCCTTTTGTTTTCGCTTTGTTGCAATTATTGCCCGGACGTCCTTTGTTTCCGCTAATTGAAAAATGCTCGCGATGGTACACCGCAACCCAAACTTTATCGAAGCCACTGTATTTATCAAAGACAGCCTGCAAATGGATCGCCGCACGCGGCAAAAGAGAATCGCTTGATGCGAATATAAATCTCATTAATTCACTCCCCGTTACTATCACAGAAACAATATGATTACACTCAACTCTCGCGTTTAGGTCACTCGCGTTTTGACCTTCAAATTTTAGCCGGCGTGCACCTCAGGCCCCACGAGCCCTACACTTGCACAGCTTGTTGTTGTAATTCAACAGGTTTTGATTTATTCTTTATTAAATTTAAATAATTAGGAGGTAGGAAATAATGAAAATCCACACTGGAATGTAAACACATCAGGTTGACCGACCTCATGATTCGGTTGGAAAGCGCGTGCCGTAAATAAGCGTCGATAAATTCGAAACGTAATACGAGAGCGGGAGAACTTAATCCACAGCCAAATAAAATCGTAGCTTGACAAATCTGCGCTCTCCAAGTGAATTATGACTTCGTTTGATGTTGCCTGCCTGCTTAACTCCGCAAAAATACTTATAAATTTCTATTTCCCAAATTTCTTTATATATTATAGATATTTTATTTATACAAAAATAAACTGTGGTTTGATGATGCATCAGACAATAAATTAAACTCCTCATCAATAATCACTGAATCCGTAAAAACTGCTCTCACAAACGAACCTCTTTACACGGCTTTTGCATAAACTTTTTCCGGCTGAAAGCATGCACGATATTCTTTCTCCTCCCATCCATTTTTTTGACCAACTTTTCTCTAGCGTTTTATCTTTCTCACTCTGCGGACCGTTTGTCGGCCGAGAGACTTCCATGAATTTTAATCCAAAACTCACCCGTCAAAAAAAAAAAGAAACAGTAAGAGAGAGGGAAAGGGGGGAGAGAGGTAATATTTTTTCAAGCGAGCCGCTTCGCTCGCGGACGTCGGGAAATAAAGAAAATAAACTTTGTCATCGCTTCGAACGACGAGACTGGCTCATACGCGTATTTCCCTTGTACAAATTTCACACGTGGGTGTATATTCACAGCTTATCAACGACTTAAGCTCTATGGTCATTTTTTCGTTTTGCCTACGATATTTATTTTCAGGCAAGATTGAAAATAAACGGATTTCCGTCTATCAAGATTTTTCACAGAGGAACTAAATTTTTAACTGAATTTATTTCATTAACTGAAATACTAGAATAAGAAATAAGATTATCTTTTATCTTTAAATATAATTTTCGTTGTCTTGGTTAGAAGCGCGACAAGTTTTAAAATTCGCAACGAGGAGACGTGCTGATGGCGTGAGGGATGGGGTTGGAAGGAAGGGGTGAAGGGACACGACTATAATAATAATCCTATTTCGCGGCTGCAAGTGGCATAGCAACTAACCTCGCAATTCGAAATTGCGAAACGAAGGGAAAGCGCAGGCCGACGTTTTCGACGTGAGACAGGAGAGGGTTGGGGGTAAGAGGGTCAGGAGTCGTTCCGTTGGGGGCTTTTGCCATGTACTCAACCTAATAACCGCGATCAGCCGTCGCTTATGTGTACCTAATATATTAAATTATGGCAACGTGCTTCGAATGACAAAACGCCCGTCATTCAAACAGAAGGCAGGTAGCTTCGAGCTTTAACCGATCTCGTGCTACACATTTATTTATGCACTTGTCCTTTCCAATTTGTCACCCCAGGGCTTTAGTCTTCTTATTATTTGTGACTAGGGTGCAAGGAATTCACTTCTACAGCAAAACCAGCTGACAATAATCTAAATCATTCAGTTTACCCAATTGATGATCACTGGCTAAAACGATATCCGACTGGATCACAACTGAGTCAGAGGGACAACTGATTGAAAGAAACCAGACTGATTGGAAAACCAACTTTAGTAAACTCGACTAAGTTATGAACCGAGTCGAGTGGAAAATTAATACGGAAGAGATGTATTCAGAGATTAATCACGCAATGTCTCTTTGATTTGCTAATTTATTACATAATTCATGCTCCTCGCACCGGGGTACAAACACACGTACTTGAGAGAGTCGTAAGTGTTCCTTTCTAATTGCGAATTCGTAGTTTCAAACCGGGAAGAGATCACTTACGGGGAAGGGAAAGAAGGAGAGAATGGAATATCTTTGATCGTCGCGATTAATTAAGCACGACTGCAGTGTGAAAGGTCGAGCCTCGGGGTATCTAAATATCCTGCACGTGGAAACCGAAAGATCACGACACTTGATTTCAGGTGTTACTCGTACCTTGTAATTCCTCTTTCGTCCCTTTTCAAGATCTTAGGATTTTATTTCCTGGAAAAAGTTCATAAGGATACCTTAGATGTTTATACATTTTGTTCAACTTTACTAGGATTTGAATTAATGGTCAAATCTCGTTGTATCTTTACTTTTATTGTATTTGAGACTTGCTATTAGCGTGAAAACAACGCTATCTCCATCTCTTCATCCCTTATTCGTCTCCTCAACCCTGTATCTCTCCTTCTCTGTTCCAAGTTGTACGGAAGCATCCTCGTCCATCCCTCGCGGCCAGACTTTGGTCTCGCGCCCGATTATATTTATCGACGCCGGCGTAATTGGACAAACAATTGTTATTCCCTCAATTGCAAGGGTCTCGTACTGAGCCTCTTCCACTCTATTGCTGTCGTTAGTTGGAAACTCGGGAGGAACGCAAACCTTGCCTTTGTTCTCGCTTGTTCATGTTCGGACTAAATTAGTCACATTTTGGTGCGCTCCCGTTATCCGAAACATAACTAAAAAAATCCTTTTAAAATCCTTTTAAGGAATGATATTTATGATAAGAGTTAAAAACAGTTAGATTTTAGTCATTTTTAGCCGGTTATAAAATATTAATTGTTGTCAAAGTCGGTTATAATTCATTGGGCTTAACTCAGTTGTTGCAGACCCGCTTGTCACAGTTTCCTCCGATAAAGACAACGATTTTGTATTCAAGTTAGCAGGAATTACGAACAGAGAAGGTTTTCGTAGAAGGGGTGGATCGATAAAGTCGTTCGCTTTGTTGTGCGACCCCTTCTAACGCAAAATCTGTCTCATTAACAATCTAATTAATAATCCAATTACGCGGCAAGATTCGCCTGCCTCTTCGCAAGCGCGAAGGCATATTTTCATGGTAACGGGAAAACAATTCTATCCTGCTTGGGGGTCGGGGAGAGGCACCTACCGACATCGATTCGCTGCCAGCCCTTTCTCGTATAGAAGGAAGCCGAAAAGGGAGTGGGAGTCAGTCGATGCGTTGAGAGAAGGGTTTGTGGGTTGTCGCACCCCCTCCCCCTCCCTAGGAATTTAATAAGCAATTACCAAGGATGAAACGAGACACATCTGTGTACCCTATAACAAGAGGGTAGCTGAGGGGAGTAAAAAGGGCAAGGGATGCGGTTCGGTACACAATATTTCCAATAAATTATGTTTGCGTTGCTCGATTTGCCTCCCTCTAAAAATGAAGGTGGAATGCTTTTAATCTCGGGTTGTATTTATACGATAATATCGAGGGCAGAGATTTTCTCAAGATTATGAATTGATAAATAATTTATTCAAGTATAAACTTAATTTCTGAGTGGATGTACACATTTGTGAAATAACTTTTTTTTCGATCCAGCACCAGTGCATATCAGAATAACAAAAAGATGGTGATTACCATCTTGAAACAAAAAGCTCGACCGCAAAATTCATGTAAAACTCACCTAGACTTTCACATTGGCAAGAGATACCTTCCGGCACGCCCCACTTGTTTCGTGATTTTTATTTTGATTTTTATTATCTGCGACTGGAAGGCGCTGAACTTGGTGTAAATATACATAACACGAGTCAGTATTATTTATACCTGTATCATGCTTCCGCCTCGGAAAAAGGTGTTAATTAGTATTTACTGGGTTGATTGACTCACACATAAATTATGGGGTTTGAGTACCCGAACCAGTTCTCGTGTGAGAGAGCGAACTCCTGTAAGGTGGTTACTTTCGCGCGTTTTCAAGTTGAGACTCTTGAGGACCAACTGAAAAAACCGTTTTCGAGATTCTGAGAAAGGATAATTGAAAAAAGATACAAAAAACAGGAGCGATAGATAGGCGAAAAGAGTTTAAATGCCTCTTAAGATGCAGATTGGTCCTTAAAGACTTCGGAGTTACCCGACGGTTGATTGGACGATTATTTAAATCGAAAAGAAATGCATAAGCTCTGTGATTAGCATTTGCTAATATTAATAAGTTGAATAAAAGAAAAAAAAATTGGGATAGAGCGCCAAATTAAAAGTAAAAATCAGCGGAGAATAATAATAAACAACGAACTGAGTTACTACGAGTCAAGAACGACTTTGCTAACAAATTCATGTGAATTAAAACGAGTAACTTTAATTTCTTTTACATGGAACATAAGTTTGCTGAATTATCGAATATTTCAAGAAACGATTATATTTTTAAGAAGGCGATTAAAATTCCATGCTAATTGCGACAGTTTAATATCGCCCTCTCTCATTTATTTGTCGCTTTCTCCAGAGATAAATTTCTAAAGTGAATGTCGAGGATTATTAAAATGTTCCGGTCACGTTTCAAAAGTAACTCATCATCTTGTCAAGAACTTGAGTCACAGAATTAATGACTACGCATGTAAAGCATGTGCAGGTCGCAATCCCTTAATTTGAACCTTACTTTGAAAAATAAGTGACTGCAGAAAATTCCCATACAAGATAATTCAATTAAATTGAAAACTCAGATTCCTATTTATAAATCCCATTTCTAAATTATCGTACCTAGAGCAAATGAATTTCAAAACTAATATCAAAATTTATTTTTCTGTTGCAGGTGAGTCTATAGTAATGATTTCTTGATCTGGACATCGTGAGTAGAAGTAATTTCTTTTCGGATTAAAGATTTTTGACTGAGCTAAAAATCAGGTTATACCTAATAAAAAGGGGAGACGTGACAAAGATTGCTTGGATAAACAAAATGCGATAAAATAATTGAGAAAGTAAGAGAAAGGACCAAGAGGCCTCGATCGCGCCTTAATAGCACGAAATTACAGCGAAATTGGATTTTAATTTACCATCCACAAGGCGAATGTATTCAAATTAGCTGGAGGGAAAATAACAAGTACTTTGCCCGAGGGTTAAATAAATTTCCTTTCTGTTAATGATTATGTAGATTGAACGACATTTCTTCCTCTCTTCATCCCCCTCGTCGTAAAACAAGAATACCCTCTTTTTTGTGGTTCATCGGGAAGCCTGCGAAGGTATACTCGAATTAAGGATAATTACCTCGTCCGTTAGAACGATCGACTCGCGATGCTCGGCCAGGGAATCAATTTCATGAGAAAGGACTTTAAGGGAAGAGGAGAAAGGGATGAAAGGAGGGAAAAAGATATAACGAAAAAAAAAAATTTGGATAGTGATAAAAATAAGAGAGTTGGATAAGGAAAGTAGAAAATGAGATAGAGGAAGATTTTAAAAAAAGGGAGGGAAAGAAAACAGAAAAGGAAAAAAAGGAGAAAATACAGAGAGGAAAGGAGAAGCATCCAAGGACGGAGAACGAGGAATTTTTAACGAATTCCAGCGGCCCGCTCGCGTCATGCTGTGATTTGCATTTGCCGAAGGGAGGTAGAGGGGGGAAGGGGGAGGCATCTGCACAGAGTGGAGGCTTGGAGCCCACATTTAAATAATGTGCAACGAATACATTTGGCGGCCATAGTGAACGGAGGTGCGTCGAGGATGTGAAATCCACGATACATATTTCTGAATTTTCCATTCCAATTTTCAACCCTATACCTGTTCCGAACACCACATTTTTCACCCCTATCTGTCGGACGCAATGCTCTCCCGGCACGTGGGTCGGTCTGCATCCCTCTAATTTTCTCTCTCTCTCTCTCTCTCTCTCTCTCTTGCTCGCTCAGAAAAGGGAGGCTGAATACTCGTCAGAATTCCTCTAATGAGCGGATGCGTGCCGCGTCAGTGATAAGGTATCTTCTGAGTGCATATTGCACTTGCAAATTTTTTTTCCGAAAAATTGATTTCACTTACTTATGAAATTATCGTGCCCGGCTTTAAAAAAAATGACTAAAAAAGAAGCTAGGAAAAGAAATTTCTTTCACCACTTGTGAGAAAGCCATTATTTAGCCATCTGGAGTTAAATTAAAAATGTGTAACGATGATGCGTTACATTAAAATAATTATCCTAAAATATATTTGGTAGGATAAATCTGAATAATATCAGATAATGAATTGTAAGACACTTTAAAATTAACTGGTACTTTATTACAAAGGATCTGTACATTGCACGCACAGACCAACGCGTCCTGCCCGAACTTCGTCCCGTTAACAAGTGTTGCGAAAAGGTTAAGCGTCGCAAGGAACAAAAGGTGGGGGAAGAGATCTTCCCGCGCAAAAGTAGAAATTAAGGCTAAACTGAGAGAGTTTTCCCGCGCGAATGTAAGAGAAAATAATGTGAGTCAATCTTAATAGTATTAAGGATAAACTGCAGTCAGACTTAGCTTGAACGCGAAGTATACAAAACTGAAGAGTGGAAACTCGATGGTAAAAACTGAAATGTATTGAATCCCTACAAATGTTCACTTTTAGAGCCATCTAGTGGAATATGTAAAACCTGTAATTCTTAGAACTGCCAAAACCCTCCTAAATAAATATGAAACTTTCCTTTTATATTGGCTCAAAAGTAGATTTAGAACACTTTAAGATCGGATTAGGCGAGTTTGTAAAAAATATCTGAGCTTCGAGGTAATATATCGTTTGAGAGTGCTGCAGGCGACTTGTATAAGGTTTGGTTAGGTAGGTAGATAGGTTGGTATCCATCGCGAGCACAGGCAACAAAAGTTTCTAAACGGTACCGTAATAACAATAATAACTTTTGTAACTCTGCCGGGCGGACTGTGGGGTGTACTGGGCTCTTCAGCGCGTAAATTGAACGTCCAACTTGTATTTATATGATAATAAGAGCGTTTAAATATACCCGGTGTACCTAAACTCACTACTTAAATACCGAACGATTGCCTGGTCTCTGTGTAGACCCCCCGTGGCCCCTCCGTCCTTTTCGTTCACTAGAGACACTACTAGGTACTTATATAGTTGTATATATTATATAATAACATCCACGGGCCCTCGGTTCGTATTTACATATTTACAGAACCCACAACTTTCGCTAAGTTTCAGTTAAACCTGCTCCTTTTATCCCGGCACGGAGTACCTGCTCGCTCGTCTTTTATTTTCTCGCTGCTACTTCTTTGCCTACCCGAGACTTTTCCGGACCTCACTAGCAAATTTACGTTGGCTGAGGATCTAACTTTTTCTAGATATTTAAAAAAAAATAGAAGAGGAAAAAAGACAGAAGAGAATTAAATAGAGAACTAAATAGGGGGTCCATGATGTGGCCCCTCAAAAGACTTAAGAACATTTTTTTCTCCACACATAGACTATTTAAAATAAAACTGATGATAAGAGATCATCAGAATTTAAAATACGAGTGAGTTCTCGCTGGGTGAGTCTCTAAAGGGGGTTGGGAACGGGGGCTTGGTTATAATTTTAATGACGACGTGTCCGCTCGCAGACTATTAAGAATACGCGTCGCTAAAAACTTTTAACGAGACGCTAGCTCCTCGTACAGTCGTACCAGGGTATAGAGGACCACGGAGGTGATGCTGAGGTACAGAGAGGTGGTAGTAGTGATGACGTTGGTAGACGTAGAAGTGAGGCGAGCAAAGGGGGAGTGCCCGGGAGAGCATTATGTATTTTATAATGATCTCACAACAAAATTGCAATTTGCAGCGGACGATGTCGCCCTCCGCACATTCGTTTTTTTTACTCAGATTCTCCACTAAGCCCCAAGTCCCTCTTTTTTGTATGAGCTCTCGTGCTCAGTTTCCACTTTTCTGCGCGTGTATCCGTGTCCTCGCTTAGTGGTTACCTCCGATTCAAAGCACCTTAAGACTTTTATTTCCAGCAACCCTCTGGCCCCTCCAGACCTTCCGCTACCTTTTGATCGTTTAAAGCAAGCGCGAAAGAGTGAAAGTTATGAATTTGTTTTGATAAAAAAAACTGGAGGAGTAAAAAATTGATACAGCCCCTCAGGGTTTGGGTTCTGAACCGAGAATTCATGCTTTCGTTCTTGAGCCAATTCCCAAATCGATATCGCCAAGCGACACCTATAAAGTGGGTCAAAGGTCGAGTAGAGTGTTTAGTTAGAAATAAGAACGAAGTTACTTCTGTTCTTGTTCAACGTGATCTCTCGAAATTCGAGAAGAAAATCGATTCTTCAGGAGACGACAGGAAACTTTTCAGTCTGGATCACCTATTAGTCTTTTGAAGAAAGCCCCAAGTTAATCTCTTTATATATGTTCTAAATTATAAATTGCGTCAAATTGAAGAAAAAAAAGTAGTCATAAGATAAATAAAAGTAGCACAGCAGCTGGTAAACTAGATTAGATTAGATTTTCCTTTTTATCTAAGAAATTTAAAGAGGTTTAATGCACCAAATGAAGGTGATTTAGGTAGACGAATAGTGGCGTTAATTAAACGACCTGGTATAATGACACGAGGGTAAAAACTTAGGGAGTTTACGGGAAGAAGTTAGAGCCCTTCGAGACTGCACAATCTCGTAAAGTGATTTGCAATAATACTCCTGGCGCGCCAGGCCCTGCAGAAAGCAATATACGTAAGTGAAGTATACTGCAATTAATATATCTTGATTAGTTTTCAACAGAATCGCTTCCTCGTGCTTCCATGGCGTTCTACCTCAGCTATCCCTTTCCCCACTCCGCATCTTCTCTCATTTCTTTTTCCAATGCTCTATCTTTCTTGCTTTTCTCACTCTCCCTACTACCTTCAATTTAGTTATTGTTTATAAGTAATTATATTATTTCTTTTTGACAAGAGGTTCTCATCTATTTTCTCTTCAAACTCAAGATTTTAATATCTCGGTATTCCGATGCTTATGACTATACTGTTAATCTCTTTCTTCTTGCTGATTTCTGATGGCTGCTCTGAGGCGCTCTGAGCCATTAGGAGTCATTCTGAACCGTAAGGAGACGTTTTGAGCCTTAATACGGCGCTGAGTCGCTACGAGATGTTCCAAGGCGTTTCTAGACGCTCTGATCCGTTAGGAATCGCTTTCAGACACTAGGATCCAGATTTGATTATATAACTTCTTGCTTGTTCCCAATTCACTACTCGAAATGTCAAAAATAATTAGAGTTGTGGATAATTTCTTAGGTATTATTCTTAGAATTATTACTCCTGTCGTATTTATTTTGTTAACCACCTCGAGGTCCGTTATAATCAACTGTATATCAAGTTTGATCGATTAGTACTGTTGGTAATTAATCGATCTATTAAGATCCTGTCGAGGTTATCATTGGCCTTTTTCGGTACGCAATATGCATATGACGTACTAACGCCTTCGGCGAATAACCACGGAGGAAATTTAATCCGTTATGAATGCAGGAAATTAAACGAATCAGCGTGTGTAATTATTAAGTATGCAGAATTCTTTAGGAATTTATTTGAAAATCATTACCTGGCATCCTCATTATTTCTTTTTTTTTTTTATGATAAAGTGAATCTTCCTGCGCATAATTATGTCTTGAAAAAGTAGGAAAAAAATTCAACTAGTATTTAATCTACTCTAACTGCTTGACATTTACGACTCGAGTAAAGGCAATTCTATTATCCAATTGGTTGGCTCAACCAGCTAAGAGAGAATCGCGTGATGGACTGACGTAAATTTATTTTCGGTAAAAGAAAGCTACAGCTAACCGATAGTGACTTTTTTTATCGTTGTCCTGCGCGCAATAAGGTCTTCTCGTCGTCGAAACTCGGTCGACGCTCGATTTCATGGGGGTTGACTCTATAGTAAGGGGTGGAGAAAGACGGGGGGGCTTAAAGCTCGAGTTGAGTCAATAAGGCCCCAGTAGACGTAATCCACGTCACGCAAGGACAAATTAAAACTTAGTCGCTTTGCAATCTCATCAAAGCGACCTCCATGAAGCTATACCTCCCCGGCAATTTTCCTGAGCGCTTGGGATATTTGTCGCGTGTTACCGTAAAGTGAATTGTTTCTAGGATTTGGCGGTAAATTGCCAGGGCCGAAATTGCCGGGGGCCGGGGAAATTTCGGCTGCGAAATTACGCTCCGGAGATCGCCGGGTCCACCACTCTCGTAAATGGAATGGCGTCGAATGACGTTACTACTTTGTAAAAGTGCCTTAGATTGTCGATTTTGACCCTCAGTAAATCCAATTGAGGTCGTCTTTGATTATTGTATAAATACTTTATTTTAATGAAGATGTAATATAACATTGCATTGTAGTCTATTTTCCTCATTTTTTCGTGGAACGAACATTAATCTTGTTAATCATTCGATATAAAATTATAAGGGAATGGAGAAATTTAGAGTTAATAAGGCTCAGGTAAGCCTTAGAGGCTCGTAGACCACTTGTATTTACTTTAACAGCACTCTCGACCACCCAATGGGTTGTTGCACTTACGGTCCAAACTCACACATTTATACAAAAATGTGTATGTAACCCTCCCTCGGGGGTCGTCTAGCAGTCTCTATTTTCTAGGCTACCTATTTTGCTACAATAATTACCCGATTTCGTGAAACGCCAGGATAAAAAGCTACAATTTAACTTAATTAATCCATTTAAATTAGATAATTCATTCCTGAGTCTATTTGTTGCAATAACAAATAATAAACCGAAATAGATACAATTTAATAGAGTGTTAGATACTTCTGAAGGGTTTATATAGAACATGAATGGGAAGAAACGACGGAGAGTGGAAGGGAGAAATGATTTGTTGAAGAGGGGTGACAGGGGTAGAGGAAAAAAGTGAGAGGAACAAGAGAGAACGAAATACAAGTTTATACCTGTCTGAAACACTAGTAAATACACGAACACCCACACATTTACTTGCAGGAGTTGATCAATTCCCCCACTCCAGAACCTCTTGAATTTGGTGGGAAAGAGGGAGGAAAATCGACCAGAGAAGGATGGATGGGGAAACAAAGCATGCAATCAAAACGTTAATTACATTAAAATGAGTCGAAGATCAGACCAATCAGGATTCGCTCGCGATGGATTCGAGTGACCCACGAGGTCACCCTTCTCGAACAATCAACCTAACGAATTTCACCAGTTGGTATTGTTGTTTTAATTTAAACTGACAGCTGGAACCTCTGTTGAAAGAAATTTAATTAGGACCATTGAATTTTAAAAATGATTCATAAAAGAAAAAAGACCATCTTCGGAATGGTATAGAGTGTAGAGTATAGAGCTCAGTTATCTTTGATTCTGATTTTGAATTTTCAACTTTAACATACGACAAAGCAAAGTTTTGACTTTTTCAGATTCCTACATGAACGATCAATTTTTGTTTATTACTTATTGTTAGATGCAATAATAGCAATTAATATTATGATCTTCTGAGAAGTGTTGAAGAAAAAGTAAGCGAATCAATGTTAAAAAAAACCAGTTTGGAGAAAGTCAAAGAGTGAAAGTCTTATGCATAAGTTGAAACTATATCAAGAAAGATTATGAAGAAGGATTATGTTTACCAAATAATCCTAGTTAGGAAGTTGGGATTTGTTCTAGGAGTCGTATTTCGAGGAAGGTTCTAAGCCACCTCTGGGCGGGTCAATATCTCAGCGAAGTTCTAATATGGACGCGATGTTCCGTATATCCAGCCAAATTGCACTCGCGAGAGCTAATAGGAATTTTGATTGACTGAATTAAATGGTTATTGGAAACGCGGCTTTTTACATCGATTAGCTTTATTAGGTCCAGCCTCGCTGGGGATAGATTGGGCAGGGTATACCTCCGAGCAAAAAACACCACAGGGGCAATTTGTTGTTAAGTCGGAA
This sequence comes from Synergus japonicus, assembly GCA_900474275.1. NCBI lineage: Eukaryota > Metazoa > Arthropoda > Insecta > Hymenoptera > Cynipidae > Synergus > Synergus japonicus. Next base: position 34,917 of record UCOH01012287.1, read on the forward strand.
CTCATTTTCTAGAACCAGAGGCCGCCTTATTATCAAAACTAATCAATTTATATTTAATTTTCTTTTGTTAAACGTAGGGGCCTTACATAATCAATTTCTATCCTTTACTTCCTTTTCTAATTTAATTAATTTTCTAAACATAATTTATTCACTCGTTCCAATTTACATTTGGCACTCTTTCTTGTTGCAAAATTTGCAACTAATTTTAAAAAGCTTCCTGATATTGGCCCAATTTCGCCAGGTGGCCGAGACAAAAGTTTCTCCGTGATTTCGTATCTCGTGCACCTCTTAGCGTCGTTTATGATCCGCATCCAATTTTCGGCGAGACAGAGTGTAGGAGACAAGTCAGGCCACTCATACAGAGAAAGAAAACTCACCTACGAGAATTTATTTTCATTTATTCTCACACAGCTCGAGCCAGACTGCTAATGAGTTAGCCCGTCTTTCCTGCCACTTTAATTGTCTAAAAAGACGAAATTAAGTGGTTTTAATTGGTGAAACAATATCAAGCTTTTTACAATTAAAGAGCGTGGACGCTTCTCTTATTTAGAAAGATTTTAAGTAGTTAAAGGCATTCAGCGAAGAAAAAAAATAGCATTTGGATTTCTCAAGTTTTCTATTTTCCTAAATTATAAACCTAAATTTTTTCCTGATTCAAGTTGACCAGCAATACAATTTCCCAATCCCGGATGTCTTAATCAGCAGAAATCAACGAAACAAGAGAACGCCTTTCCCAGAAAAAAAGGCCTCTAAGAAAAGTGAATTCTGATCAAGCGAAGGACACCGAGTGAAATGAATTGTAGAGAAGGGGAGAAAGAAATTCCAATTAGTCGGCCGGTACTGTCGGCAATATCCAGTAAAACAAAGCAACAAGAGAGAAAGATAAAGAGCAAAAGAGAAAGACAGAAAGAGTGAAGAAACGCTAGACTATTTTCCTAGCTTATAAGTATAAACGAACGATAATGCTGTTACCACTAGAGCCGTTCTAATGCCCGATTGGTCGTTAACAACGCGCGACCTACCTCCTATTATTCCCTATCGTTGTTCTGCCGGAGATGGCCTTTAACAGATAACATGGTCATTTATTATAGCCACGGCTCTGTACAAGTACCTAGGGTCTTATCTCTCCAAGTAAGAGAGTGGGAGTCACTGAAATCATATTAGAAAATGGAAAAATGAACTATGCTTCAAATATGCCAATAAATTGGTGAATTTTGAAAAGTTGAAACTGACTTTGAACCAAATGAGTCGCAATCAGCGCAACGAATTTTTCTATTTCCAATTCTTGATTCGCACAAAACTCAAAGTGGTTTCTGAACTTTTGCGAGAATACGCTGTTGAGTAATTTCATCATTCGATGAATAATTCACGATATGCTCAATTTCACAGATAAATCATTTCGATTATTTATCATCTTGTTTGCAATCTTAATTTAGGTATTCAATTGTCTCAAAATTTTCTTGGTATTTTGTCTAGTTGAGCTACTCGAGTTTTAATGATCCGTGATAGAAAACATTGTTTGAAATGCTAGGTGGATATCTTACGCGTCTAACGAGTTAATCAATAATACAAGCAGCAAAGTCTGATTAACACGTAGTGAAAGCGAGCAAAAGGGAGAAAAAAAGGGCAGGAAGGGAGCAAAAGCTGGTCATACAGAAGGTTGCCTTTTCTTCTATGAAGCCCTGAGAGTTCAACTCGACTCGGCTCAGTAGCTCCGCGCAATTACCAACCACCATCTGTTCTGTCCGTTCTACTTCATCGGCGAGACGTCGGCTTCTAATTAGTAATTACGAAGAAATCGAAAATAGAGCAATTCAAGCTGGCCAGTTTCTTCGTTAAGATTAAGGCACGAAAACGAAATATTTCAGAGATAATAGGCATCCAGAAGGGAAACTAGAACGGTTATTTATTAGCTGCAGGATGGAAATTGTCTATAGAAATAATGATGTGTCAAAAAAATTAATTTAGAAGAGGAATTCGTTAATTTTTATTGTATTTAATCGAACGTCTTTAAGAACATAAATTATTTTCTAATTTTATAATCGGAATTTACTCCAAACATCATTTGCTACAGAAGCTTCCAGCATGGATTAAACACATGGTTGCTCGAGATAGAGAGCGCATTTTCTCGAAGAGAATATTTGTAGGAACAATCATGGAAAGTTGAATTGGAGTAATTAATTGGGGGGAGGCAAATGAAAAAGTCAAAAACAAAAAAAAAACAAGCACGCGAAAGAATTGAACCGTCATTCGGCGACCAATCATCGACCTGCCCAACGCGTTCGCTCGGCCAGATCCCGGACAGATAAATTAGCAATTTAATTATAGAACTGTCAAGCGGTAATTAAATTAATAACGAGAAACCTCGAATCCAATCCGATCCGTCGTGGCAACCTTTCGAGTCCGATTCTCGCATGCAACACCCACATCGATTCCTATCCTTGTGGTCGATTGTATGTGTATAGCTCAGACTATAATATAAGTCTCTACCCTCGTTTCTAACCTGATTTTTACCTTCTCACTCTAACAAGTGTAAACCATTGCCTACCATCTTTACTCTTTTTTCCTATATTACTTTGGTTGCATCAACATTTACTATTTTTCATGGAAGTCTTCAAAAATGTACAGCAAAATGAAGAGAAAAAAAATTTTTGCACAGCTAACAAAATTAGGTTGTTGTTCCACAATGTGTTCTTGCAGCAGTCCTGGAATAAAATAAATATGAATTACCAATACTAAGAAGATTGAAAATGATGTACCTCATTATCATATCAATTTAATGGTCTTTCCGGAATAGAATATATCCTGAGTCTCGAATGAATAAAGGGAGTCATTTTTCGTCGTCAGAATACTGTTTACGGGACGTGTAATGTCTCTCGCATAATCCAATCAGCGATCTTAGAAAGCAATTATGCTGAACTTTCTTGAACTTTCCCATTACGGTTATTCTCGTAATTTATGAGAAGTGCTCGAAGTTTAATGAAGATAACTAATTAATGTTTATATTTTGTGACCCTTCAATTACATAATTTATTTTATAATTAATTATTTTCGTGTTAGAAAAATTATTGGATCAAGGGACGCGAAATAATGTTACATCCTCATTAAAATAAAGTGTAATGAAACAAATATAATTACTTATCCAATTATAATAATGATTAAGGTCATAATTAGTATAGTTTGATACATATTAAGGTGGGTAAAATAGGATTGAGCGACAGCTGCAAAAACGGATGTCGGAATGACAGAAATGCATCCGGTGGTGGTGACTATCGACTCGTTAGTAGATTTCTTCCTCTTTTCAAGATTCCTTAATTGCACTGAGGAACAAATATCACCTCTATTCATGACTCTCAGACTTTTTTTCAGAAACTATTTAAAGATACGACCATACCACCCCCATGAAATGATTAACAAAAATTTCAAATCGGAGATGGATTTTATATAACATATAATATAAATCTATGTATTTGTATATGTGGTGGTTAATATTTGAGAATGTGTGCATGACTCATGTATATCGTAGAAAGCTAATTGGTGCATAAACATCGAGCTTTACGAGCCGTTGGTATATGCCGCGGCAACCACGCCGCCGCTTCGCAAACATTGACTGCCATTAACGTAGATCTACGTGTGCCCAACACACGTATTATAAACATATATACGTATATATACACAAGCACCTTTGTCAACATGCATCTCTATTATAAGTATAAATAGTCTCTTCTCTCATATTTCTTTGCATTAAAAAAAAAATGTCTCCAATTTAAAGAAATAAAATCACTTGGAAACCCTTGTAAGATTTTTTAAAGATCCCTTTGTAAAATTATTATAAATTAAACATATTTGAGTATATTTTGCGGAAACATTGCTGCGTCATTATCAGAGTATTCGTATTTAAATCGACATAGATTGTTCACTCGTCCCGGCATTTATTATAGCTATGACGGTGTAAGGATTTATTCGTCCTATAATACTGTTACAGTTGCTATAAAATTTGAGTACCTCCGTTGCTCTCTCTTTCTTTCAAGCGACGCGAGTTTTCGCTGCACGCGGAGGAAAAAGTAATTGAGTAAATCTGCGATTACGAGCCGATAAACAAATATTTAGATGTGCCTCGTTAATTAAGTCGATAAATAATCAGCCAAGCAGAATTTAAGTGAAACTTCTCTTTATTCAACCAATTACTTAATCGAAGCACTCTTAAAGTATTTTTAACTTCGTTTTATAGTTTTCTTTATCGAAACTTATAATTAAACAACATTTATACTCGACCTTAATTATTTATTCAAATTCCATCCGGTTGATAATATTAATTATGTTAATTTCAGATTCAATTTCATTCTTTCTAAACATTTTTCTCGATTAAAATCGTTTTTTTATTATTATTTTATTTTTTCGACAAGGCAGGTTCTGATAGAAAAACCCCGGTGTAAAATTATCTGACCGAAGTGCCAATTAAAAGGTGCATTTACAACACCTTATTATATCGATGTGCTCGTTTAGAGGCTGGAACTGGAAAAAGAGAAAAATTAATTCAAAAATAAAAAAAAAACAAGGTTAAAGATTCGAGAACTTATCACTGAATTAAAAAGCAGAGCTCATTTACTTAGAAAGTGTTTGCCTGACGTGAGATTTAATTGGAAACGCATCATATTTATCGCCTCTTAAAGCCCGAACGAGGCAGAGAATGTCATCTCGCGTTGCCGATGTTTCGATTGGTCGCCTTTATTGAGATGATATCAGAACATGCCTGCTTCGAAATCGCTCGCCTCGACTTAACGGGCTCGACCCGCTTTACTGTCGCGATGAAAAAGATATGATAATTTTTTCAAATGGGATTTATCATCTTTCAATTTTTATTATTACAATTTTATACTTTCCTTTGAAAATTGAATTCTCATTTCATTGGAAAGTTAAAATCATTTACATTCCACTTAGGGATAAATATGCTTGGGTCATTTAAGTTATATCTACTGTCGACAAGTTAGGTCGCCGATTAAAGCTCTTACCACCGGAGGAATCATTAAGAAATTATGAAAATAAGTAGATATTATAATTGAACCGATGTTTACTTACAATTTTTGTATTTTGTGTTTCAGGTTGTTTGGCAGTTCTGGTTCTTGTGCGGGATGTGGTCAGACGATACCACCCTCGGATTTTGTAACGAGAGCAGGGGGATCTGTGTTCCATATGAAGTGTTTCCAATGTAGCAAATGTTGTACTCAACTTCATCCAGGTGATAGGTAAGGAAATATCGCCTTTTCCTAAAAAAATAAAAAAACCAGCTGTAATCAAAAAATTCTTTCCCACTCCGAAACTTATTTGCTTCATTAATCTATGAGGTCGACTGCCTTTTTTGAAAATTAATCAAATTTTTTTCTGCTTCCAGGTATTATTTAGTTTCTGGTGCCCCAGTGTGCGAGGCAGATTGGCAGAAGTTAGTAAAATCGTCGATACCACTGGTGGGAGCAGCGGCAGCTGGAAATGGTGGTGCTCCAGTGAGGAAAGGCAAAGTAGGCAGACCGAGAAGGAGCCGCGAATGAGGGGGCAACCCGGTCGGTCGCCCGAAGAAGGTGCAGCCGTCTCCTCAGCCGACGCCTGTCGTCGCGGCGCTTCAGCCGCAAGTCGACCTTGTGGACGTCGGTGTAGGAGCGGATCCTTATTCGCCGCCTCCGCCGGGTCATCAGCACTACCACCATCATCACCATCCTCACCAAATGGGCCTAATTCCTTCTGGAATGCCAGGACACTCTCAGCAACACCCTTCAACCTACCAGGATTGGTCTTGGCCGCCAGATTCTTGCGACTGAGTGTTTTTCGACACTTAGAACATGGACGATCGTCATTCTAGTGATCGCGTTGAAAAATCGTTTCTGATCGTAAAAAAAGTCGATTGCAGTATTCGATAATCGATATCTGCGTTCAATCTATGATCGATAGTAATTGATATTAATCGATAGTATTCGATACCAATTGAAACCTACAATCAAGAAGAATAATCTATTTCTGTGACCGAGAAGATCGATATTTGGTGTTAAGTAAAGGTCGATTGATCGAGAAGCATTTGCTAGTTCGCGCGCAGGAAGATCTACAATTGTGTTGTACCTGTAGGCAGAGAGTGAACCCAATATGGGAAAAGTGGTGCCCAAAAGAGGAAAAATGGTGAAACAGGTTTGTACCTGTTTGGAGGTAGAGACTCGCTCTTTAATGCGATAGTGAAGGATTATCCGTGAAGCCGAAATGTTTGCAATGCTAACAACGTTCTTGCCATTCAAGAATTGAACGATGCTCCTGTTTATTGACTCTTCGAATTGACCCTTGCGAATATGTGATTCCAAATTGTGAAGGGAAGTTAGGAAGTCGGTGATGATTGTAAAATTAATTGATAATTGTGGTCTTGCTGATGTAATTACAATTTTTAAATATCCTGATTGTGCTCGCGCACAATCAGATAAGGCTGAACTTGTGATCTATCGGATTTGAGGATTTATATCGTTTGATGAGTTTTATTGGTTGATGCTTTTTTATGGAATTGTATTTAGGATACAGAGAGTTAATCATGTGATCTATCAGAATTTGATGATTGTTATGATCTGATGCTTTGGTTTTTTGAATATCTATTCAATTTTTTTTAAATCTTTCCGGAAAGTCTTGAAACTTTTTTCGATGTGACCTAAAACTATTGCTCAACTGTAGAAAAGAACATGATTATCAAATTGTTGAATGCTCATGCCTAATTGTATTTCTATGTTAAAAGAGTTATTGTCTGATATTATCTTGAATCGAAGGTATATTTTCAGTCGCTAACGAGCGAGTATAGCAATTTAAAATGAGGGAGGAGAAAGAAGGATAAAAACAGAAAGAAAACAAAACGTCGCGGTGATACGGTAGCTCAAATCGACTCTTAGAAAATTATTTTTCTTTCAAAATTATCGGGCCTTTCGCCTCGTCGAGCGACCGGGACGACTAAGTTCGTTAAGCGTCCCTTGTTTCCGCGTCAAGCTACCATTAACGGTCCCTTTTTCACCGTGAAATCTATACATATATATATATATATATACACATCGCGGTTCGTTCTCATTTATTTTCACCCTGCCTGAAACTCTTAAATGGAAGAAATTTTCGCTCCTTAATTTTGCACATCTTTTTCCTTCTTCTCTTTCCCGTGATTTTTGACCAAGTAATAGAGATCTGAAAAATCCCTCCGAATGGACAGGAATTAAAATTAAAAGGACTCTTTGAGGCAAACATAAGGGAAACATTTTCAAGACAGGGTTTCGAGCATCTGCAATAAATGTAATATAAATGTATAATCTTAAAAACGTCACGATATATCTACCACGCTCAAGGCCAGTACCGTTTAGACTTTCATTTGTTGAATAAATTTAAAGCAATGCAAATTAGTCAAATTTAAATTAATTGTAATAAAAAAAAATAAGATTTAAAAAAGAATACATTTTTTAATTGAAATAATAATGCGGTAATGGCCTGAGTATTTCGAAGCTCAATTAAAAAAAAAATTGAATGTAAACTGTATCATACAACCGATCGTTACTCGTTTTCTCGCTCCGTTCATTACTAAACAAAAATTTTCAACTGCTCTATACGTAATTTGGCTTTGAAGAGAAAACTTGTAAAAGGATACTCAACATTCCGTGCACTGAATTATTTTATTTGAACATAAATTAATTAAAATTTAAATTGCTATTATTTTATTTTCATAAAAGCAGGTACATTTTTTTCAAAGTCACTTTAGAAGAGGTCGGGAATTCGAGTTCGCATCATCTTGTAACCAAAGGATAACAGTGCCATTCTTTAAATTTGAAAAAATCGATTTTTAAAGCAAGTTTAGTCAATGGTGAAAAAATTGGTGTACCAGAACTCAATTTCAGCTTCTTTTTGTTTTGGTCTTTATTCGTTAAAAATAATAAAAGGAAAGACGAAGAGTCAACGATGTATTGTACGGAAAAAAAGGACCAGAGATCTTCGGAACCTCAATTTTCGTTGAAAAATATCGTTTGGAATTTCTCTGATAGATTCGTTTTTATGAAATTGTAATTATTAATTTTGCTTTAAAAAACCGTCGATCTCTGTGATGACCTAATACGGAGACTGGATGGATGATGTAATTTAAACTTGTATATAGGGAACATTTTGTATATTGTTAAAGAATTTGTGTGATATAAATGGTTATTTACTGTATTAATGATGTTGAGATGAGCCATTTTTTGTACAAAATTATTCGAATTTGAAAATTAACAGGAATTGAATTTTACTCTCTTTCCAAAATCATGATTTAAAAATTATAAAAATAAAAAAAAAACCACAGAGTTAGAATTTTAAAATAGAAAAGAAAAATTTTCAAATTTAAATAATTCCGCACATGAAATGGCAAGAGACGTTTTGACCAAATTACTACAGATTTGAAAACATCATTCAAATAATTTTATAATTTTAAGTGTTTGTCCAGCATTGTTGATAGAAAATTAATTTATATTTTAACTAGTTTATCCGCTTTTAAGAACAATTTTTATAAATAATGTTTAAATTTTCCTGTTTTACTTCCTGATTTCTTAAAGGGAAATATTTTATGAAGAATTATTTATAATTGAAGATTGAGATTGTTTTCATCTGTGGTGATTGGACTCGACGTTTGGGCGAACGCGTGATTCTTCGCGTTTAGTTAATTTTGTTATTTGATTTATCTCGACTTCTGAAGCCTCAGCCAGGCACTTCTGGTTACTCAGGCTCTTGTAAAATAGTACGCAACAACACGACACACGCACACAAACACGTTTATTAATTAATAAAACGAATACAAGTTTTTAGAAAATGAATCTGTTTATTGTTTATTTCCTCAAGTCCCCATTATTTATAACTAGTTAACCAGTATTACTAAAACTAAGGCTAGGGAGCGCGGTTAAGAGGAACCGGCAAGGTAAAAAAGAGGCGTGTTCAATGAGTACAGTCACGTTAATTTGACCACGCCCATAAAGGCGTGTCTAAGGGTACAGTCAAGTCAAAGGCGTGGCCTTAGAAACAATACTAGCTTATCTCCGTCATTTTTAAATCTTTTTAAATCTTTTTAAATGACTTTTGAACCCCACCCAGTTCAGGTAGCATTATTAATTAAAATTTGTTGATCTGATGGCATTTTTCCAGAATTATTTGTTAGCAGTAAAGGAATCATGTGGCTATTCATACATAGAAAAGCTTTAACGGAAATGAAACCGTCTTGCAGACTCGTACAGCCGTGCATGAAGCTTTTACGCTGTCAGAGCGATGAACGACATCGACTGAGAGTGAGAGACGATCAACTGAATGTAGACAAGGACAAAATAAGATTTCTTCCCTAGTCAGAAAAAGATAGAAGCTGAGGAGAGGGGAGGGGGAGAAGGTGGGGAATGAATAGGCAGAAACGCAGCGGGACGGAACGAAGGGGAGCTCCCAATCAAATATACATGAGTTCATTAAGATGATATTTATTGAATGAAAGGTATTGGCATAATGCCAAAAGCACAATAGTGCCAAAATCCTCGTCCAATCTCCAATTTCGTTACCATCCAATACTCACCTAGTCAGCAATTTCATTCCAAAATTCAGACGGATTTTTCAAAATGTAAAGAGAGAAGGTGCTGATTTGGTGAAGATGTTTTTTTTTGTTTTCTTTTTTGTAATAATTTAATGGAATCGGATCGGGAACCCGAAGACATTACATCCCTGGATTCTCTCACACTTTTAGAAATCACGGTACTGAGCACTTCCAGCCTTGCCATTTCAATTATCCCACTTTTAGCGGGCTTATTTAAATCCTAAGTGCACACTCACGAAGACTACTTGCGCGACAGAACTGCAGGCGGCAGCCAGTGGTACCAACCTTTCCTACGTTCGTTCGGGCAGAGTGCATTTGCATTCGCTTCATTATTTACCCAATCGTCTCGTTTCCCTTGTTTCCACTTTGGGACATCTATAGAGAAGGAAGGGTCTGCGCTAAATCATTGTCGACTATTTCAAGAGCAAGAAATAGCACCTTATTATACTGGAGATCTGCTCTTTTCAAAGAGAGTTTTACACACACAAAAAAAATATATTATATATATATATATATATATATATA
>UCOH01012288.1:0-36136 GCA_900474275.1 Synergus japonicus
CTATACAAAAGCATAGAATTGCGACGTTGCCTATTTTAGGCCAACACTTCCCCTCAATCTATTGCTTTGGTGTTGCTGGTCGAGTTCTTCTTTCTTCATTCCGAAATCCAGCAAACACTTCCAGTGTTTTGGTCCTGAAAGGGCTTTGGTGAACACATCTGCCATCATGTCAGCTGTTGCCATATATCGGAGCTTGACTGTTCCTTCTTTTATCACATCGCGGATAATGTGATGACGAATATCAATATGTTTCGTTCTCGAGTGAAATACAGGATTCTTCGCAAGTTTTTGAGCACCTTGATTATCATTGAAGATTTCGATATGATCACAGTTGCTCAAATTTATTTCCTGTATAAATTTTTTCAGGTGGATTGCTTCTTTTGTTGCTTCAGATAAACTCATGTATTCCGCCTCTGTGCTAGAAAGAGCTACACTGCGTTGTTTCTTTGCTTCCCAGGAAACGGCGCTGTTTGCTAATACGAAGACGTATCCAGTGTATGATTTTCTGTTAGCAGGACAACCTCCCCAGTCAGCATCTGCGAATCCTTTAATTGATTTTCCTGTCTTCTGGAAAGATAATCCAAGATCCGACGTTCCTTGTAGGTACCGTAAAATTCTCTTCGCGGCTGTCCAATGCTCTTTCCCGTAGCATGTATTGAATTGACTGAGATGGTTGACGGCATAAGCAATGTCAGGGCGAGTTCCGACTGCTAAATACATTAAGGCTCCAACGAGTTCCCGAAATGCATAATTTTCGTTGGAACATTCTTCTGGTTTCTGTAGCTTCATTCCTACGTCCAACGGTGTTGCAACTGGTTTGCAGTCTTCCATCCCAAATCTCTTTAGTAATTCTTGAATATACATTTTCTGTGTGATTTCAAGTTTTCTGTTTTTACGTGTGAATTTCAAACCTAAACAGAGAATAACCTTTCCAAGATCTTTCACATCAAAACTTTTTCTTAAATTCTGTTTGAATTCTGTCATCCATTGTAGGTTAGTTGAAAACAGTAGTATGTCATCAACGTACGCTGCCACAAGCATTGTATCTGTGTTTCTTCGACTTACATAGACACAGATATCAGATGTCAGTGACTCAAAACCAAGCTTTTTTACTGCTTCTTCGAACTTTTTATGCCACTGATAACCTGCCTGTTTCAGTCCGTACATTGCCTTTTTCATCAGGCAGACTTTATCTCCTTTTTGAATTTCTTGTAGCATCTTTTCAGCTTCTTCCATGTAGTTTGGTTTCTTCTCACGATTTTTAATGACTATTTCTTCTAGCCTGTCTTTGAACATTTCAAGCATTTCTATGAAGTTCCTTTCTTCTATGTCCCCATTCAGAAATGCTGTTGTGACATCAAGTTGGTGTATTTCCATTTCGTATTCGACAGCTAGAGCTATAAGTGTTCTGATCGAACTTAGTCGGGCTACTGGAGTAAAGGTTTCTTGAAAGTCGATGCCGGGACGCTGAGAGTATCCTTTCGCGACTACTCATGCCTTTCTCCTTTCCAAAGTTCCATTGGTGTTGTACTTATTTTTCAATATTAATTTTGAACCGATTACACCTTGATCTTTTGGGCGATCTACCAACTCCCAAGTTTTGTTTTTAATTAGCGAGATAAACTCGCTACGAATGACTTCTTTCCACTCTTCAGATTCATTTCCAGATATTGCATCTTTCAAGGAAATTTCTGCAATGTTGGCGAGCTCTGGTTCTTCGACGACTGATTCTCTGTTCTCCATATTATACTCCTTTTTAGGTCGACCTGGACGTCCTGTCCGTACTATTTTTGGTCTTCCGGGTAGTCTTCGAGGTTCATCAGCTGCTTCAAGATTTTCTTCATTTATGGGTTCTGCTTCTCTTTGCTCAAGATCTTCGTGTTCTTCTGATGATTCATCGAACTCATCGATATTCTCGTTGCTATTTTCTGGTTCTGGTATCACTTGAAGGGCAGGCTGTGAGATCATTTCTCTCCATTCTCTGGTTTCGCACTGATTGGTTGCTTTCTTTTCAAAATAGTCAGCTGAGATGAACTCTTCATTTTGTTCTTTAAATGGAAATTCTCCTATGAATTTCACATCTCTACTGACACCAATCATTTTGTTTTCTGGAAACCAGATTCTGTATGCTTTCGATGTTTCCGAATATCCGATGAATACGCCATTGGCTGCTCGAGATTCCATTTTCCCTTTTCCGGGCGTCTTGAGTAATGCATACGCCTTGCATCCAAACGTGCGTAGATAAGAGAGATTCGGTGGGTATCCCTTCCATTCTTTAAATGGTGATCCTCCATCCAGACTCCTTGAAGGACAGCGGTTTCTCACGTAATTCGCTGTTGCTATTGCTTCGGCCCAAAACGACGGTGGCAAATTCGAATCGAACATCATGCACCTAGCCATTTCCACTAATGTTCGATTTTTCCGCTCTGACACTCCATTTTGCTGGGGCGTATATGGCACGGTGAACCTTCTCGCGATACCACACTCGTTTAGATATTTCTCGAACTCCTTATTATCAAACTCTTTGCCGTTGTCTGACTGTAAACATTTAACTTTACTTCCCGTCTGATTCTCCATAAAATTTTTGTATCCTTTAAAAGCTTCGAGTGCTTTGTCTTTACTACGCAAAAATCGCGTTTTATCATCGGTAAACGTAATGAAATATTTGGCGCCACGCATCGATTGTGTACGTAGCGGCCCGCACAAATCTGTGTGAACGATACCGAGCATTTCTTTGCTTCGCGACGATTTTTCCAGGAAGGGGGTTTGTGCGAACTTCCCCTTAATGCATGACTCACATACATCTAGTTTTTTATTTGGGTTTAGCTCTATTCCGAGAGCTTTCCTTTCACGCACAACCTTTTTGACATCCCTCTCGTTTAAATGTCCCAGTCTTTTATGCCACAGATTTAATTTATCGGCACTTGATTTTTCGGAAATTGCGTTCGCGGTTTCAGCGTTGTCACAAACGTAATACAGGTCGCCGATCCTATCCGGGGTAAATTTCACATTTCCTTCTTTATCTACAACAGCGGCATTTGTTTTTGTAAAAATAACGTCATTGTCCTTATCAGTAATTTTGGCTACTGATAACAGGGATGTACGAAGTTCCGGAACGTGAAGCGTGTTTTCAAGAGAAATAACTTTTTCACCCTTTAGAGTAATTTTCACTGTTCCTTTGGCTTTTACTTTTGCAGTGGCACTGCTGGCCAGGTTCAAGGTGTCACTCGCGCACCGTACTTTCTGGATAAATTTTGTTTCATCACTACACATGTGCGAAGTGCATCCACTATCTAAGCACCATTTATCAGTTTCTGGTTGCTTTACCTTTAAAGCAGACTCCTGACTCGTGGTTGAGAGGTAACACATTTCTCCCGCAGTGGCAGCACTTTCTGTCGATGAACTAGTACAGTCTTTGGCCATGTGCCCTTTCTTTTTACACTTAAAGCACTTGAACATAAATTTCTTCTTTTTCTCGTCTCCTTTTCCTTCGGTTTGGCCTCTTCCTTTCCAATGCTTCTGCGCATTGGCGACCATCGCATTTGGTACGGCTTCTCGTGCTTTTGCTTTCTTAGCATCGCTCTCTTCGATGATTTTTATCTTCAAGGCTTCAGGAAGACTGTACAACAAAAGAACTGACAACATTTCATTGTGAATCGTGATGTCCATCTCTTGCAGTTTATCCACAGCGTCGAAAAATGTATGCATGTGATCTTGCACATCTTCACCTTCAATCATTTTTTGAAGAGCGAGCTGCTTTAGCAAAGTTGCTTTTCTTTGCGGACCCGTTGATTGGTAAATTGAGTGTAACTTGACCCAAATTTCATTCGCCGTTGTGCACGTTTTAATTTGTTTTAATTCTGACGGACTTATCGACAAAATTAAATCAGACTGTGCCTTTAAATCGGCCGCGTTCCGTGCCGTTATGGCGGCTGTTCGAATCGCATCACCTTCTATAGGTTCTGGTTTGGGTGATAACCCTCCAACGTACGACCAAGCATCATTTTTTACCAATAGTGCCTTCACTTGTAACTTCCAGGTATCAAAGTTATCCTTGTTTAAAAGTTCTATGCGTGCCGAGTATGCGTTGGCCATTTTCACTTTTTCACAGCAATACACGCGCTTCTTCCCGAACACAAAAGATTTTTATTCTTTATCCACTACACTTATTGTCCTGGGCCCATAACCTGTGGGAACTTTTGGGAATTCAGTGAGTAGGATATAAATAAGTAACAGGATAATTTTGAGGAACACACTCTATATTGTTACAAAAGCTATACCGTACTGCGATACACTTATAGATTTGATCGACATACGATCAACCGAACAACTAAGGTTAGAGACACGCGGTGTTGTCAAGTTGACTATACAAAAGCATAGGATTGCGACGTTGCCTATTTTAGGCCAACAAAAAATATAAGAAATAAGTTAATAAAGTTCCAAACATTTATTATAACCACAGATAATTTGGTACTTACAAATTGGTCGTCAATCTGTCGTCTACGAAACTTTCCATCACAATCGACAATACGCAATAATCCCAAAATATAATCAATAATCCAAATATAACGTCAAACAATTGACGACGATGCTACAAAGTTTATGAGATGTGGGTCAACTCGGCTAGACCTGATTCTGGTCGTCCTTTATTAGAAAAATCTCCTCAAGGTACGAGCAAGGCCGTGCCAGGGGGGGGATCAAGGGGGTTTGAACCCCCTCCCCCGAAATGAAAAATAAAAAAATATTTCTGTAGTAATTTTTCTTTTATTAAAACAACATGATGTTTTTCTACTGGTCAACCAAACCGAACCCCCCCACCCCTGAAATTTTTTTCTGGATACGGTCCTGGGTACGAGGATCGACACAAGAGTGAGCTCTCCCGTGCGTGACTCACTCGTGCAGACATACGACTACATTCATGAACACACACATTCGAGTCTCAGATAACAATAGAGATCTCCAGCTATTAGCCGGCTAGGGATTTGCCACACCGACCCATTCAAAATTAATAATGGAAAGTAATATAGTAATTCCCGCTTTGACGTTGACGGAAACTATGGAAATCAAGAAACCTACAGGAGAAATGACTTTCACGTTACATAAAATAAAGAAAAGGGGTCTCAACAATAAAAGTAGTAAATCATTATTATAAAATTAGGCATTTGGCACTCTGTAGTATAAATAAATTTATGAGTACATTTCAAATAAATAAATCACAATGTAAAATATTAGATCACAATAAAAAAATAAAATAATATGATTAAGCCAAGGAACCTATTTCCAATGAAAAAAAAAAAGATAAAATAAGAGTCAAAATACTATGATCCTTGGATAAGTCATTACAATATTGGCTCGTACCTTATGAATTTGTTGAATGGAGAATGAGATTTGAACTATTTAAAATTTCACTATATGTAGAGAGCTTCGTGCTGTCATGCTGGCGTACAAATCGAAAGAGAGCGAGTTAGATTCGTACGGAAGCTTGCTAACTTGGGGAACTTAGAAATTACAAATTGGGGGAAAGGGCTGATGCACAAAGGACTAATTTCAATTACTTTATATGGTCGAGAAAGAGATAGCTGTTGAGGTCCGATAGAGATTCCAAACTCTTTCGCATGAGAAAGAGTGAGATAGAAGAACTTTCCATACTTTGCAGATACTCGTTGGAGACCAAGGGAATCCTTACAGCTGATTCAGGTACAGGTCGAACTCTTGGATACTCCAGATAACGAAAGAGAGATATAAATAGTATTAGAAACCCAAAAAAAAGTCTATTCATAAACAAAGCGATAAAAGATAATTACAGGTATCTGTAATAGAGGTAAATATGCGAAATTACCAATTCTTAAATAGAATTATAGGGTAATTGCCTCGGTCAATCTTCACTAGAAATGCGCCTAGGCCCTAGACTTAAAGATGACCAGCACCAATCCTTCTGTCCATTATAGACAGATTTGACAATTCTGTCTTGGCCGTTAAGAGGGATAAAAATAAGTAAAAATAAAAATAAAAATGAGTAAAAACTATAGTAATTAAGAGTGCCGAATCTGCTCTTAATGAGAGCACAGAAATTCTCAAATAAAATTAATTAGAATCAAACATTTGTGACGTGTTGAAGAAATTTACAACGTCACATCATACATTTTCTAGCCTACACATATTAGAAATTACATAAATACATGTGTACACTGAAAACAATTATATTATAAAGTTGAAACAGAAAAATTGAGTTAGAAGAAATAGAAGAAGCTGAAGGGAATCGAACACGGGTCCCCGGGATTAGCAGCCGGACGATGTACAATTTACCTATAGACATTTTGGGAGTGGGGAATAAAAATGTCCATATAACTGTATAAATCCGTTGTTCGACAATCGGCATACGTCCGATACGCTCGGTTGCGCTCGGTCCAAGGTTTGATGTATTCCGTTAAATCGGTTAGTAATTTCTTCTACATATTTAGTACATTATATTACTTTAAATACTAATTATTACCAGAGATATTATTACTTAGATGCGGCAAAGGCCAAGAGTGGGGACGATTTGTAGTCGGGATAACTGATGTTTAGCCCATATCGAGGTGCTGCCCTCTTCATCATTTCTTTGCTACCATTTGTTTTCATATAGCTATATATATAGCTATATAACCATACAGAATTATTCCGAAGGCGGCAAGTGAA
Organism: Synergus japonicus; assembly: GCA_900474275.1. Lineage (NCBI taxonomy): Eukaryota > Metazoa > Arthropoda > Insecta > Hymenoptera > Cynipidae > Synergus > Synergus japonicus. Next base: position 6,679 of record UCOH01012288.1, read on the forward strand.
AAATTAAAGGAAAAAGTTTAGGGAATTGAAATTAATTATATTATAATAATTATAGAATTGCCTAAAATTATTTTAATACAAATAATAAGAAAATTTAATTATTATATATAATTAATTAATTTAAATTTGGATTTCTAAAATTTCTAAATTAATTTTTTAGTACATTCACTTATAAATAGATTTTTTAAATTATGTCTGAAGAAAATTTAATCTGATCAGAAATATTTTCAAATAAAATGTATTAATATAATATTATTTTATTTTTTACAACTCAAAAAATCTCTACCTACTTCCTTACATAAACTTTGAATTTTTAAAACATAAAGACTTAGAGATGAAAACGAAATTTTTCAAATTTATAAATAAATATGACTCTTATTTTTAAATTAAATGGATTTATCATAAGGATCAATCAATTTGTACCAATACAAGGAATCTTATAATATATATTATATTATATTATAGCTTATTTTCTACAATTTGATTGAATATTAACAATTTAAATTATTAATGAAAAGGATTTGTATTATTTATTTATATATTTATACATATAATAATAAATAAATAACTGAATAAATAAGTTTCAGAATTAACAAAATTAATTCTGAGCATAATTCAACTTTTAAGAATTATAATGACATAGAAATAATTTTTTAATCAATTCTAAAATTTTACTCACAAATGAAAGTCAAGAATCAATCTCAATATTCAATTCTTTTCATTTAATCAATTAACTTTTATGATTTTTATGGTTTCTTTTAAGTGAGTAAATATTGTACTTCAATTAAAGATGTTAGTTCTCTGAATACAGAGACTAACCGAAAATTATGCCGAAGAAAATTAAACACCTACTACACGAATTTATTGATGAATAAATTAATAATAACGATTTATAAGTTCCCAAATTTTTAAGCATCTGAAATCTAAGTTAAATGATTTATAAAATCGTTTAAAAAAAGTTTTCTCTATGAGAAAGCAGTTACTAAAATTATTTATTAATAATTTCCAAACTTTTATAATTTAATCTGATTTAATTCATTTACATTTCAGAAGTTTAAAAATTTGGTCATTTCTAATTCAGTATTTTTATTTTTCATCAATTATTTATGTATTCGATATTTATTTTCTTGGATCCAGAGACTAACTGAAAATATCGAAAAAAACCTGTCCACTTTGCGGGACATTTTTTTGAATTTTTCCATAGCTCATCATCCTAAAAATAAGTACCCAAAATTTTAAATCGATATCTCTAATAGTTTTTAAATGGGAGCACTTTAAAGCGACACTGTTCATTAGCGCTAAGATAATTGCGGGCTAGAAAACAAACAAAAAACATTTTCAAAAAAATTTTTAAATGAGTAAAAAACCTTCATACAACTATCAGAAAGTCTCCAGAGCAAAACAGGTCATCAAATCGCGCAATAGAAAGAGAAAATTTACCGCAAATCAAATTTGCGTTGAAAATTTTAAATGCGTTTTTTTCAAAACTGCATTTGTGAAATCGGGTGATGGTGTAGCTCGAAAACTAATAATCCGATCAACTTCAATTTTTTTCACAGTATGTATTATATGTTTCTACAGAGGATGGACATGCAACTTTTTGTTATATAAAAAATTACAACTTTTATAAACAAAAAATAAGTGTTTTTTTAAGCAAAAATTGAAACTTTTATTCAAAACTATGCCATTTTTATAATTTTTAATATTTTCAAAAGCTAGAGGTCCATCCTCTAGAGAAACTCATGTAGTTTACTAAAAAAATGTTTTTTTTTCTAGCAACCTGGTATGGCCGACACCGTCACCCTTATTTCCACTTTTTTTAAAGGACCTTTGCAGTTCACCTTATATATCCGCTTCCAATGAATATTTTTTGACGAAAATTTCGTGATAAATACGTGAAGACATGTACAATATATTGAAAAAAGTTTAGAAAGATTACACGTGTAGTTCTTTTTTTTTTTAAATCTTCAAAAATTGCTGTTTTATTCGTCCGAGAAACTAGCATAGCCCCTTAACTAATTTACTTAAGGTTCTATCGATTTATTCAAAAATTTCTTGTACTAATCCTGCAGGACTTTAAACAAGGAACATTTATACCTCTTGAATTTTTTTATATTGTGCGTTGTTTGGCTGCAAATTTAAATTTTCATTGATTTTTTTGGATTTTGAAAATGTAATATAGGTCTGAAATTTTTTTTTTATCGAAAAATGTCATAAGGATAAATTGTTTGAATTTTTGTTTACTATGAATATCGGTTCATAGAATTTGTAAATTAAAAGAAAAAACTGGATTAAAAAATTTTCAAAATGCTCCAACTTTTTGAATTTTTATCCAAAATGGCTAACTAAGGAACTTGACCTTCATTTTATGACGCTAAACGAGTATAATAAAGGCCAATCCAATCCGAAAATTCTTTCGAAAGTTATCGAATTAACAAACTAAAAAATCTAGAGACATAAACATACACATTCGGAAAAACATGTTTTTACAACATGTTAGAATAAATTAATAATATAATTAAAGTATACATTTAATAACAACGAATTATACATGCTCGTATTTTCAGTTTCTGAAATCCAAATATAAGGATTGATAAAATTTCTGAGTTATAAAAATAATACATTTTTAAATACCCTAAAAGGTAAAAATTTTGAAATTCACAAAATTTCTTGTTCGATCAAAAGTTAGATTTTATACTAAAAGTGTAATGAAGGAATTAATTATTATAAATATATAATAATAATTATATATTATATATTTAACATATAATAATTAATTTACCTAATTATTATTTGTTCATTGTACAATTTTAAAATTGTATACTTCAATAAATTTGGATTTTAGAAATTTGAAAATTCTGGTATTTATAATTCGGTATTTTTATTTTTCATCTATTTATGTATTCTCTATTTTTTGGTTATTTCCTGGATCCATTTTGTGTTACAAATTTAAAAAGATATGCGAAATATTTGTAAATTATTATTTTAAGCATTTTAAGAAGGAAGAATAATATTTTGAACCAGATATAAAAGGACAATTTGTAATATATGTACGTTGTTAATTTATATACTGATACAACTACGTACCAATTTTTGGTAATTTAATTAAACTCTTTGGTTACTGTCCTAATAATATTTTCACGACATTTTTGAAGAAAATTAGATTATTAAAAATGTGGAATTCCAAAACTATTTGACTTGGCGCCATCAAACTAGAGCGCCTCTTCAGGCGAGTTTAATCTCTTGCCGCATCTAGGAACTAATATCTTTGTTATTACTTCTATTCTACTCTTTGTATAATTTATTAATTTTTCTAATAATTCTTCTACATCGGATTTTACTACAGAAAATAGTTCAGTTTGCTATTACTAAATAGTAAACTTGTTATCTATTTTCGTAATTTTTCTAACAGAATTTTTCAGTGTACAAAGCTTCCTCTACGAGGAAGCAAAAGGAAATGATTTTTGTTATTCGGAAGGAAATTAAAGAGAAGTTTAAGAATAAGGAATAAGTGTGAATTATAATCTGGTAAAAACCTGTTGGATATTTCTGTAAACAATTGTCACGTATCTTCCGCAATCAGATCTTATATTCAGGTTTCTTCAGTGCAATTCAAACACTATCACTTCGATTACGATAATATTGCTCTACAAAAACGGAAATGAATTACATGTTCAATCAACACAATCATATTGTCGATATCGCAATTGGTCATCACTATAAAAAGAAAAAAAGAATGTAAAAAATTACATAATTCATATTTGTAGCTTTACTCATTTATGAGTATATCGAAGATTTGTATCTATATTCATTTAAACCTCGTCGATCAGATGTAATGCAGGGAGAATTAAGATACCTCGGATAAGAAAAAACTCGATTAACACGAATGAAGTACACAATTCGAAAACATTAATTATTTATGATAGATTTAAAATGGTATGATTAAACTTGACCGACATAAGCATGTAAAAGGGAACAATTAACTAAAGAACGTGGATTACTATTTGGAATACAAAACATTATCAACATTATCATTATTATTATTAACATTATGATGTTTTATCTGAGTTTTTTCGTATTATGCGAGCATACGCCTCTCAATTAGCCCTATCTGACTAATGGAAAAAGTAGTTGTCGCTTATACAAGTTACACTTTACGGGTGAACTAATCCGTCGGGAGTTGCGGGACGACGAGACGATCGTCCTATTACAAAAAAAAATCTGCCCGCTTACGCGGGCACATTCTCATACACACGTCGCGCTTCGCGCTCCGTGTTGCGCGCTTTGCGACGTTTGCACATATTTTTTTTTAAATTACTACAAAATGGAATCGAATGCAAACGAAAGCTAATTTACTTAAGGTTCTATCGACCTTAAGGAGCACATTCTCATCAGGGCACTCGCGCTCGATATTACATTTAAACCTCGCGCTTCGCACTCGGCATTGTTTAACAATATTTTTCATGATTAAAATGAAAACTACTCATCCTGTTGAAAAATGGTTCAAGTAGAACTTGTAGATCTTTTTAAGGCCAATAATTATGTTTCTTATCATTTTCTCTGTATTTCGCGTTATTTGGCTCAAAATTTGAATTTTCGATTTTTTAAGGAAATTCAAAAAGTTATTATATCTATCCTATAGAGTGTTCAAAAAGAAACATTTTTCATCTTTAGACTTTTTTTCATATCGTGCGTTGTTTGGCTTCTAATTCAAGTTTTATTTCATTTTTTTGGATTTTAAAAATATTATGTCTCAATTTTTTTTTATCCAAAAAAGTCATTGAGAAAAATTGTTCGTCTTTTTGAGTACTACGAACATCCGTCATTAGAATTTTTAAATTTAAAAAAAAAGTTGTTTCAAAAATTTTTAAAATGCTCCAACTTTTTGAATTTTTATCCAAAATGGCTGGCCAACGAACTTGACCTTCATTTTGGGACACTAAAAGAGTATACCAAAGGACAATCCAATCGGTCAATTCTTCCAAAGGTGATCGTGCTAACAAACTAAAATCTACAGACAGACACATTCGTAAAAACATGTTTTTCGAGTTCAGGGGGTCCCTAAACGTGGACATTTGATGAAAACTGGGGGGGGGGGGTCAAATTTTACACAAATCTAAAACATTCTCTCTGATGAGAATGTAATACATTAGTCTTAAGGGAAAACTAAAAATTAATATTAAATAAAACTATTCCTTATCATTTTAGTTCACAAAATTGAGACCAATAATTCTTTTATGTGTAATTAATATTTAAAACATGTAAAAGTTATTAAAGTCTAAAAGTATTTTTTTAAAAAATTGCTTTGAGAGTGCTATATAAACTTCATATATTGCAATCAACATTTATGCAACATTTATAAAATTTATACTCATATTTAAATTTATTTTAATGCCATCTTAGAAAACTCTTTGATGAGTCTCAATAAAGGTTTGAAAAAGATTCTCAAATCTCACGGTACTCTTAAATAAAAATTATAATCAACGCAGAGGTGTTCCTAACTGAAGGATTAAGAGACTGTAATTGACGATTGAGAGTCCTTTGGTAACAGGGATATATTTTTGGGGGAGAGGTACATTTTAGGGGAAAGAAAACTGAGAGATTCAGTGTAAAAAAAGTGGGAAAATTTGGAAGCCTATTGGCTGTTACAATTTGTAGGCGTATCTTATTAGAAAGACTTATACTTTCACAAATCTTGGTCTGAACTTTACGTTCGGTTGACCTGAAAGGCCGGAGAGTACCTAAACCTTAGAATGTGTAGAACTTACTAACATAGAGTTATAACAAGACAAGGATTGACCTAGCTCAATCTTGGTCGTAGAATCTTAAAGATGAAACGCCCTGATGAGAAAAAATCTGAAGACCTTTTAATATTTATGACTCGCTTGACAATTCTCATTTCTAAATACAGTACAACCTCCATATTAGGACTCTCCATAAGAGAGCCAATGGCCTTGATGAGCTCGGAAGCTTCCCCCCACTACAAATCCAACTCACGCTACCTCGAGAATTGGGCGCAAAACCTCCATAGGACAGTCGCAGCCGAGTGCAGCTTAATTTCAGTTTTTTCTCACTGAAACTGCTTTAATTAAAATTATTTTTCTAATTTTCATACAATAATTTGTGTATTTACATATATAATTGGTTTTCTTAAAAGTTTTATAAAAATAAAGCTTTACAAAAAGTTTTAAGAAAACAAAATTATAATTTTAGTTTAAAAAATATAATATGTACATATTTTTATAACTACATATTGTATTTATCTCCACTTTTGTATGTAAATACATTTTATATGTAATCGAAAGGACGCTGCATATTCGGCTTTATCATCGCCGCCGGCCGTGGGCTCTCCTATAGAGGTTGCGTACCCAAACACATTTTGCACACACGCGCAATTTTCGAGCTCGAAACCCAGGAGTGGGGGCCCCCTATTTCTCGGAATTATTACCCCTAACCACACGTGGTGGTTCTCTCATGGAGGTTGTACTGTATTAAAGAAAATCTACAGATTGTCACACATCTCTTTGCTTTAAATTCTATTAAAGTAGTAGATGTATCGTTACAGGAAATTATAAAGAATTATTACAAAACTATATTCTAGAAAAACATTTCAATTATTTTTAAGAAGTAACAAGAGGAATGATATAATTAAATAGTTATATTTTTTAATCAAATTACTTGTTCAATCAAAAATAATTAGAAAGAAATTTAAAAACCATGATTAAAAACGAAAAATAGGTACTCATCCTATTGAAAAATGGCCAACAGTGAATTTTCGATTTTTTAAGGAAATTAACAAATTTATTATGCCAGTCCTATAGGGTGTTGAAAAAGAAACATTTGTTTTTAGGGTCCAGGGGGTCCCAAAACGTGAACATTTGACAAAAAATGGGGGGTCGAATTTTATACAAATCTAATACAATCTCTCTGATGAGAATCTAAAAAGTAAAAACTGATTTTATCTAAAGCACATATAAAATATGGGAGTTTACGACGCACGTCACGTATGGGCTAATCGAATCGAAAAATCGTTTCGGAAGTATATCCCAGTAAGTAGAAGGCATTGGAAGGCATGGCCTTGGAAATTTAATACCATCCTATTCGAATTAATTCCGTTTTTTTCTTGAATGCCATTTAATGCTCTTTATGGAATAAAACTTGTTTTATTCCATAACTTGTTTTAAGGAATTTGAAGGGATTTCGAAATATTTTAAACAATTTCAAGAAATTGTAAAGGATTTGGTTTGAACAATTTGAGAGAAGCTCAAATGGGTTTAAGATACTTCAATACATGTTAAGTGATTTTAAAGAGCTTCAAGGAATTTGAAGAAATTTAAAAGATTTTGAGGTATTTTAAGTAATTTTAAGAAATCTCAAAGGATTTCATTTGATTTTATGGAATTGGAAGGAAATTAAAAATATTTTAAGTGCTTTGAAGGTTTTACTTTTAAGAATTTCAAAAGAATAAACAAATTTCATGGGATTTAAAAATTTTTTCTAATTATTTCAAGAGTTTTTAAAGGTACATATTGCACATAGAAATTTATAGTAGTTTTGATATAATGTAAATGATAGTTCAGGATAAATAATAATTTTGTAATTTTTCTTTAGGTTCGACGAATGCCACAAGCCCTAGCATCAGGAAAACTGAAAAGAACAACGTCAACTCCGCAGATTTTGGAAGCATTAGCGTCTCCCACAACTCTAGTTGTCTCGAATTTAACACCAAAAATGACAAATGGTGTGATTTCTACTCGCACAACACCCACACCGCTTCGTTTTGCAACAACTCCTAGTCAAAAAGGATTGATGCACAGGTTTCTAGCGACTCGAGGAAAGATTTATAAATCACAAACAGTTTCCAATAATGAATTTATGAAGCAGACTCCTCTTCCAACTATTACTCTCAATCCCTTGAGTATAAAGGCTTTCAATAGAAGTTTGGATATTGAGATCGAACCTGATGAACCCAAAGTTAAACCAACAAGAAAAGGCTACATCCCAGTGGAACAGAAAATTCAGAAGGAACTTAACGAGATGAAAGAACGAGAAAATGAGTTAAGGTTGACCCTTTTTTTAAAAAAATGTTTACAATATAACTTAACTTATTACTTTTCTGTTTTTTCTCTGTCATTTACTTTGTCTTCTTTCCCTAAAAGCTAACTATTATTGCATCTTTCTAATATTTTATTTAACTGCTGCGAGGCCTAACTTTAATGATAGAAAAAAGAAAAATGAACAAATTATGTTTTTTCTTTTATTTTACTTTTTTTTGCGTTAAGAAATGTTGAACTTTAACTTATATTTAAGACTGGAAAAAATTTATCCAGTCTTGTCCGGTGTGACAGAGAAATACAGTATTATTCGTAAATATTTGTTTTGATGTCATTTTTAAATTTTAATAATATAGTATCAGGATCTCCAATAATTTGTTTAAATTAAACAACAGATTTATTTCTTTATTCACTATACACAATTAGACTCTGTCCCGTGGAACAAACTTATAGATACGAAAGTCAGAATATTAATGATCGCTTTGGCATTTGATCGAAGCGATGGTATTACACAATAGTAGGATTGCGAGGTGCTACTTAAGTAGCGATGCACATTACACCGGGATTTTAACAGATTTAAAGGAACTTTAAGGGTGTAGTCTAGTCTAGAGACTAAAAAAATAGGCTATTTTCGGGAAGTTTTTGTAAACAAGCTATGGAAGATATGCACATAAAAATTGTTAGGTATGGTAAATAAAGTCTAAAAATACAAAAAAAATTTTTTTTAATTTTTTTTAATTTTTTTTTTCGAAATCCGCAGTTGAATGTAACGCCATAATTTGGAGGCAGGTCGGCTCCCACACAATATCTCGACAACGGCTTGTCAGAAAAAAAACACAAATTTTTTTAGATTCAGTGGCTATAAAATGACCTATGGATATTAATGTGTGATTAATATTGTCAATTTTCTTTAACAAAAGTAAAAAAAAATTGGAAAAAGTGTTTTTTTTCGATGTTTTTTGTGAAAAACATATAGTAAAAATCAAAATTTTAACACAATTATTGAATATTAGTGAGACACGAAGTATGTAGCTAATAGAGAAAGATTCGGGGTCGACACATACACAATAGTATGTGTATGTTACCAAATGTATACGAGGGACTTTCAGTCCTAGTTGTTCGCTTTCAGCTAGCTACTACTATTCGTTCTTCTCTCGTACGCTAACCGTGCACAGCATCGTCTAGCTACGCGTATCTAATTATCTAATCCTTAAATATAAAGTCATATTTTATATTGTGCTCCTGACGTATAGTGTTTTTCTTCAACACCAACCACGTCTTACTTACAACAATAATAAGTCATTTTGTGAGTACTTATGTGTAGAATATGTGGTAAAAATTTCGGAAGGATCGACCCACTGGTTCCAGAGGAATCGTGTGGGGCGAATGGATGTGGGGCATGGATGTCGCAATTATTAGAAGGATAATACAATTCCAGAATAAACGTACTTTTTGAGGGGTTTTAATCTGTTCTTTTTTTTTCTTTTCTTTTTTTATTGATTTTTAATGTGTAGGGTGGCTCCCGACACCCACTGTTTTGAGAAACTTGTTGCGCGCCTGTCTAATTCTGTCAACTTTTCAGGTGGATTTGAATTTTCCGTGCCAAAGGCAAAAGAGGGAAAATTTAGAGGTTTTTGATAGAAAAAAATAGAGAGAAGAAATGAATAAGAGGCGCTTGATCACCAGTTTTTCGAAAAATGACTTTAAGTCCCAAAATAGCGTGTAATTATTTCCTGCCAGAAACGGCGGACATTTTGACTTCCATGATGGAAGAAACTAAATATTGACAGCTGTGACAGTGCTCTCCAACGTGGCATCCTGTGCGCGCAGAACGTGTTGGTTTCCTGCTAGAGAATTTTTCTCTCTAGCAGGAATCATTCTATTGAAAATTCCTGTATGGGTTCCTTTATAGGATCCTATTATATAAATCTTTAAAGGAAACTGTACATGTGCCTATTAAGTTTCCCATATAGTTTCTCACGTGTGTGTCTGTAAAGGAAAGGTGACAGAGATCCTATGTAGATTTCTGTGTAGTTTCCTGATCATACAGAAAATTGGTAAGTATACATATTGAAAGACGGTTCCCATGTAGGATCCTTTACCTTTTATTTCCTATAAAGTCTATATTAGTCTGGAGCATAGGAATATGCTCCAGACTAAATTACTCAGCATGGGAAACTGTATAAGATTCTCTGCATGTATCCCAATTAAATTTCCTGTGTAGGAACTTTTGCAGGGTCCTATAAATTTTTAGAAATTAAAATTATTCCTATAAAGGTTCATGTATATCCCTACTGAAAATTCCTATATCGTTTCCATCATAGGAATTTTTAAAGGAATAACCTGCACATGTTCCTATGAGAGTTCCCATATAGTTTCTGACATGTGCCTCCTTCAAGGAATGAGACAAGGATCCTATGTAGGATCCTGCGAAGTTTAATAAATGGAAATTATTCATATGTAGTTTCTTGTATGGGAATCTCTAAAGGTTCCTGTGCAGTTTCCTTCAGGAAGTTATTCCTACATAGTTTCCTATGTAGAAATCATTACAGGATCCTAGATAGTTTAAAAAATATATGTTTAAAAAATAATAATTTGCGGAATCCTTCAGAAGAATCAGTATTGGACTCTGTACAGCTTTTTTTTGCTATGAAAAATCAGAAAAATCTGCGGCTGTTGGTCCGGTATTCGAACACCCGAATACCTATCTCTATTCCTTGACCATAATAACTGATCCCCGCGGCAGATTTTTCTGATTTTTCATAGCAAAAAAAGCTGTACAGAGTCCAATACTGATTCTTCTGAAGGATCCCGCAAATTATTATTTTTTAAACATATATTTTTTAAACTATCTAGGATCCTGTAAAAATTCCTACATAGGAAACTATGTAGGAATAACTACCTGAAGGAAACTGCACAGGAACCTTTAGAGATTCCTATACAAGAAACTACATATGAATAATTTCCATTTATTAAACTTCGCAGGATCCTACATAGGATCCTTGTCTCATTCCTTGAAGGAAGCACATGTCAAAAACTATGTGGGAACTCTCATAGGAACATGTGCAGGTTATTCCTTTAAAAATTCCTATAATAGGATCCTATGAAGGAAACCATATAGGAATTTTCAGTAGCGATATACATGAACCTGTATAGGAATAATTTTAATTTCTAAAAATTTATAGTACCCTGTAAAGGTTCCTACACAGGAAACTATATTTTTAATTGGGTTACATGCAGAGAATCTTGTACAGTTTCCCATGCTGAGTAATTTAGTCTGGAGCATAGGAACCCTTACAGGAAATAAAAGGTAAAGGATCCTACATGGGAACTGTCTTTCAATATGTATACGTACCAATTTTCAGTATGACTAGGAAACTACACAGAAACTTACATGGGATCCCTGTCACCTTTCCTTTAATGACACACACGTGAGAAACTATATGGGAAACTTAATAAGAACATGTACAGTTTCCTTTAAAGATTCATATAATAGGATCCTATAAAGGAACCCATACAGTAATTTTCAATAGGGCAATATTTAGTTTTTTCCATCATGGAAGTCAAAATGTCCGCCGTTTCTGACAGGAAATAATTACACGATATTTTGAGACTATAAAAGTGAGTATTCGACAAACTCATCATCAAGCGCCCCTTATTCATTTCTTCTCTCTATTTTTTTCTATCTAAAACCTATAAATTTTCCATCTTTTGCCTTTGGCTTGAAAAATTCAAATCCACATGAAAAGTTGACAGAATTAGACAGACGCGCAACAAGCGTCTCAAAACAGTGGGTGTCGGGAGCCACCCTACACATTAAAAATCAATAAAAAAAAGAAAAAGAACAGATTAAAAACCCTCAAAAAGTGCGTTTATTGTGGAATTGTATTATCCTTCTAATAATTTGGACATCCATGCATATTGCAAGTAGGTATACTCGAATTACTGTCTGGGTGTCTTAACCCCGTTATTGTTGCACCCCTGGGATCTGAGTTTTTCTACATGAGAAATTTTCAAATTCCATCAGCCTTAAAAGATATTGTATGCCAAGCAGAGCTAGATTAGGTTATTATCTTCTAGATTTATTTACGAAACATTTATAATTTGAACTTCTTTACACGATATGGACAAAAGTCAAGAGGTAAAAAATATTTCTTTTTGAACGCCCTATAGAACTGGCATTACAACTTTTTGAAATTCCTTAAAAAATCAAAAATTCAAATTTTTAGCCAAATAACGCGAAATGATTAAAACAAAAACTATTCATCCTATTGAAAAATGGCCAAAGGAGAACTTGTGGATCTTTTTAATAACTATAATTATGTTTGTTATCTTTTTCTCTGCCTCTCGCGTTATTTGACTCAAAATTTGAATTTTCGAGTTTTTAAGGAAATTCAAAAAGTTGTTATGCCAATCATATAGGTCGTTAAAAAAGAAACATTTTTCACCGCTTGACATTTTTTAATATTGTACGTTTTTTGGCTTCTAATTTAAGTTTTCGCTCATTTTTTTAGATTTTCAAAATGTTATGTCTCAATTTTTTTTTTATCGAAAAAAAGTCATTAGGAAAAATGGTTCCTCTTTTTAAGTACTACAAACATTCGTGCATAGAATTTTTAAATTAAAAAAAAGTGGTTGAAAAATCTTCAAAATGCTCCACCTTTTTAAATTTTTTATTCAAAATGACTGGCCAACGAACTTGTTCTTAATTTTAGGACTCTAAAAGAGTATACCAGAGGCCAATCCAATCGGTCAATTCTTTCGAAAGTTATCGTGCTCACAAACTAAAAATCTACAAACAGACCCACAGACAGACAGGCAGAAACATTCGTAATAACATATTTTTCGGGTTCAGGGGATCCCAAAACGTAAACATTTGACAAATACATTCTGTCTGATTAGAATTTAATACTAGATATATTTCTATCTATATTATAAAAAGATCTCGCCGCCGCCGCTGTGTCAGGAATTGAGAGGGGTCAATGTTTTTCAAAGAGGAAACGGGACCCCTCATGAGGTCATGACGTGACTCCTCTCGATCACGTGACCCATATATATCACGTGACCCTATCAACCACGTGACCGCTCTCGATCACGTGATCTCATGAATGGATTCTAATGGAGTTTAGATAAAGTTTAGGGTCAGGTTAGGATCTCAAACCCAAAGGACCCCATAAGACCACTATAAGGCTACCATAAAATGCCTGTAAGACCTCAATAAAATGCTCATAAATCAAAGAATTCATCAAAATTCTGATAGGGGTTAGGCACGCGAAGTGCGCAAGGGGGCAAAGCCCCCCTTGTATATATTTGAAATGAATTCTATTTTAATTTCTATTGAGTTGAAAAATTATGAATTTTGTACTAAAAAGTTTTGTTTTAAAAATTTTTAGATTAATGAGATCACAGATGCTGGCAAAGTCTCAACCAAATTTGCTAGACATAGGCAACGACAACGACTCAGATATTTATGATGGTGCGAGTTCTTTAAGAAGCGGTACATCGTCTAATACTCTAAACGATGATGAGATTGAAAAAGAAAATAAGACAAGGCATAAGGTATAGGACTTGTTTTATTTATTTATTATTTATTTTCCATTCCTCAAATAGAAACTGTCAATATTAGCAAAAATAAAAAAGTATAAATTATTTATCATTGAGACGAATCACGTCAAGTGGGCACCCCAATTTCCATCCCAAGCAAATGTTATAAAATGATTATATCAATCGAATCTTGATACTAAAAGTAACTCATAAAAGGAGGACTTTTGACAATAGAATTTGTTTAAATATTTGTTTTCGTGCAACAAACATTTATGAGTTTTTTTCGATAATAATTCATTGCACTCAAACTATTGAATATTTCTAAACTCTTTCAGATAAAAAATATTGCGATGCTCAATAAACAAGTTTTCCATATTTTTAATAACATTTTTATAAACAATTGGCATAATTATTAACTTCTCAATGCTCTAATCGTCTAAATCTTTGGTGGTACATGTATAAATTATTCAAGACTGATAATCCGAAGAAAAATTTCAGTGCCCGCCATTAATTTGCTCAGAAAATGTATAATTGCGAAGTGCAGCGCAGCGCGCGGCTCGGGCCCACGCACAGTGGGTTAAAAAAAGTTTTCGCGGAATACTTGTATTCAATCCCAAATATCTAGAATCAATGAAGCAACTATCTAGGAAAGTTGTCCAGTAGCTTAAAAATTATTTAGAAATTTATTGAATTTGTTATAAACAATAAGTGGGTGAAAATGGATTCATGGGGATTGACAGTGATTCGTCAATTTATTCGCACTAAATATGAATCATTTATAGACAGAAACCGATTTTTAACTAAATTCATGAAAAACTATAAATAATTTGTTATTTTATAAACAAATTGTAAAAAACAATTTGAGCGCAATTAATTATTATCGAAAAAAAACTCATAAATGTTTGTTGCACGAAAACAAATTCTATTGTCGAAAGTCCTCCTTTTATGAGTAACTTTTAGTATGAAGATTCGATTGATATAATCATTTTATAACATTTGCTTGGGATGGAAATTAGGGTGCCCACTTGACATGATTCGTCTCATTGATAATAATCTATTTAAAATGTTTCTTCCATGTTTTAGGCAAATCCAAGACGTCGTAGTACATTGATTGCACAGTGGGAAAATCTAATTGCCTCTAAAACAGAGACATCTGATAATTGCAACGAAAACAATAATAACGTATAAAATTGAAAGCTATTATTAACTCTAACTCTACTCCTATAGAACTGTCCACCTATAACGCATAAAATAATTTTCAGTATCATCTACGTATGTTTTAATCTCGTATGCGGAAATAAGATGTAAAGCGTCAATTCATGAGATATGAAAATTGGGATATGTTTTCAGCCATATCTATTAAAAAAGAAGCTTTAAATGTCTTTTAATCGTTGTAAGTCGATTATAGAAGCATTAAGAAATGAAAAGACTTGTTAGAACTTTATAGATCATAAGATCATTGATATATTTGACTAAAACAATTTTTGCGTAATAGCAATTCAGTATTAAATTATGATGATTAAATTATGGGATTATCACGTGAAAGATGCAATCAAATCGATAATCCGAGGGGTGTGTGTGTGATTTGCTCTCCAAGTCTTTATTAATGAAATAAGACATCTCATTGACATAGTTATTTATTTATTTAATAAGATATAAATTCTCTGAAGTTGAGGGCGTTGGATAAATCGAACTTGTAAATTTTTTCGGGTGCCCCCCATTTTCATTACGACCTTGTCCTCTGAAACGCATGAGAAAAGATAGGGCGAGTTTGAAACACACAACTTGAATGTTTTTTTTTAGACACAACACAGACTGTAAATAAAAAAACGCGATGTAAAAAATTGTTAATGGAAATAAACTTTATTATTGTGATGCGAATTTCACGACCCGATGCCGAAAAAGAAAGGAAAATACTTATAAAATTTTCGTCAACTAGACGATGAAATTACCGATCGAAATTTTCTAGTATAAACAATTACCGCTATCGCCTCGTGAGCTCGCTACTAAATCGACTTCCCCTGCCGTCCTACTTCATCACCTATCGCCTTTCATCGTCTAGTTGACAAAAATTTTATAAGTATATTTCTTTCTTTTTCGGCATCGGGTCGTGAAATTCGCGTCGTAATAATAAAGTTTATTTCCGTTAAAAACTTTTACATCGCGTTTTTTTATTTACAGTCTGTGTTGTGTCTATAAAAAAACATTCAAGTTGTGTGTTTCAAACTCGCTATACCTTTTCTCATGCGTTTGACAGGACAAGGCCGTAATAAAAATGGGGGACTCGCAAAAAAATTGACAAGTTCAATTTATCCAACGCCCTTCAGAGTAACATTTTTCAATCAAAAATAGTTTCAAAAGTCTCTTGGAAATTGCACTCAAGGAGAATAGCTATTTATTTGATACTTCGCGAAAGTAGACAATTCCGGAAAGGGCGAAGAGTATAAGGTTGGCTTAACAAGCCAAAGGCGGGTGGCGCCATCACACGAGTTGGAGATTGATTACTTCGTAGCATGTCAAACACAATACTTTTCGTAACGAGTCTGGCGAATTCGATTTTTGGAGAAAAATCACGTAATATTATATAGTAATATTTAACAAAGTTTTTTTGCCTAAACAATCATACAACAGGTTAAGGATAGGAAACCACGATTAACCCAAGTCGAGTTCCCCTTAGTTTTGCTTTATTTAGGTTTATTTACTTCATTATGCCGCTTCCGAGGAGTCACTTAAGGGCGTTGGATAATGGGAACTTGAAAATATTTTGGGTGTCCCCAATAATAAAGACGGCCCTGCCTCCGTATTTAATTTAAAGAGTTGATTTTGGGATAAATAAAAGAAATGCATGCCGAGCAGACAAATCGCGGAAAGAGATGACGATCTTCAAAGTCACTCCACTTTTCACTATTTTATAGACATAACACCGTCACTAAATAAAAAACACAGAGTCCTTCCATAATATAAACTTTCAAACTCTGAAACAATCTTTGCGGAACTTTGCGACATAAAAATTTGTCGCGTCAGGAACTTTTTTAATATCATTTGACATGTCAGAAATATGATAAAGATGGAGGCCAACCATCTTTGAGTGCATCACTTACGCTCAAACAGTGCAAACGGGCATTTTCGGAACTAAAATTATGAATTTCAGACGGTTTATTGGTTGGCCTCCATCTTTGTCATATTTCTGACATGTCAAGTGATATCAAAAAAGTTCCTGACGCGACAAATTTTTATGTCGCAAAGTTCCGCAAAGTTTCTTTCAGAGTTTGAAAGTTTATATTGTGGAAGGACTCTGTGTAGAACGTTTTTTTTTATTTAGTGACGGTGTTGTGTCTATAAAATAGTGAAAAGTGGATTGACTTTGAAAATCGTCATCGCTTCCCGCGATTTGTCTGCTCGGTATGCATTTCTCCGTTTCAGAAAATGAATATTTGAAGTCAAAATATTAATTTTCTCAAGAAAAACGCGATACATTTTTTATAAGATGCAATCTAGGATTTCGTCAGATCCGAAATATTTGGTGAGTTTATTTTATTTATTCCAAAATCAACTCTTTAAATTAAATACGGAGACAGGGCCGTCTTTATTATTGGGGACACCCAAAAAATTTTTCAAGTTTCCATTATCCAACGCCCTTAAAGTGAAATCGGCTACTTTCGGGAGTCTTCGGAGACGCTGAAAAACGAACTTTCGACCGATGTGCTATGAAATAGTATATTACAATTGAAAATTCGACTTGCAATGCCTTCTCTTCAATTGTTTTTTACCCTAGGATTGAAACTGCTACTTTCAACCCGCTATGAAGGCATCGAAAGTCGAATTTTCAATTTTGATGTTATGAAAAATATGTTTTAATTCATATAATGTATATGAATTGCATTTTCAAAAATTTTCCAAGCGGAATTGGTTGACCTGCGATATTTTTTACAGTATTTTATAACATAAAACATCACGATTTTTGAGTTTAATATAAACTTTCTATATGTGAAAAATAATTATATTATTTATTAAAATGTAAAAAAACAGTTCATATATTTAATTGAATGTTAAAAAAATTGGGATCAGAGGTATATTTTGAGATATTAATTACACAAATTGCTGGTGATACATCGACTTCTCTCCGAGTATAAAAAATAGGATCTCGGTGAAGGCCTTTTTGTAGGTAGAATTATAATTAGAGGGTTACATATACCTATTTATACGATGGGAAGCAAAATCATAAATTCTTAATTTAATTCCCTTGATAGTATTAGACAATGAGGATAATGCTACTGACTAAGTAATACATTTGTAAACATCTTCAACTCTGTCAATTATTTTTTATAAAAATATACGATTACTTATTATTAATTATCTGAGTTTTATTTACACTTTTCACAAAGCTAGCAAAAGCTTTCGACTGAAAAAAATGCCTATTGTATTATGTTTATGAATTCCGAAGGTACAAAAGTCTAATTTAAAACATTTTTTGGAGCCAAATGAATAGTTTTGCATAAATTTTAAACTCGGTCCCATGATTTTGACATAAATATTTTTTATTGGTGTACACCGTTTTTTTTGGAAAAAGTATTATAATTAAAGATAAATTTTAAACACAAAAATATTAAGCCTGACAATACGAACAAGATTTTATAAGAGAAAATGTATAATGATCATAAATTTTTCTTTTAATCCGATATTAATACTGGAAAGTGCACTTGGACAACAAAATTTTTATTCGTGTACATCTCCTAGAAAATGTGTTCCCGATTTAAAAAAAAATATAAAAACCATTGTATGACATACTTGGAGATTACACCTTTCAGAACCAAACGTTTTTTAAATATTAAAATATTTATATTTTCCGTAAACATTAAAACAGTAGGATTGGTGTAACGTAGAAAAATTTATTGGGGTAACACACCTTCATCAAGTACTAGCTGCGTATGTGCGAAAGTCAGCTGATTTGGTAAAGTTCGATTGCAATATCGATTTTCTGCCACTTACCGTTTGTTTGTTTACTATTTTCTAACCTCTTAAGGCATATCATTTATTGTAAAATACTTCCATCCAGTAATGAAATGAAATTATTATATGCTTATATCATATGTGATATGCATGTGATAAACTTGGCTCTGTATTTTTTAAATCTGGCGCTCTTTTGAATCAAATCCCATAACCTCAGATCCACTTCACATATTTCAAATAAAAATTAAATTATCATTTCTTATTTTCAGAAGTGCCCCTTTAATATTTCAAATTTTTACATCTGATACAATCAATAAAAATTATTTATTACTCAATTCATAATAAAAATATGATTACCATTTTAGCCGCTCAAGTTCGCCCACAATCTTACAATCACCCATATAGTAAGTTAATATTCATCGCAAGTCGAGTGAGCGATGGGTATTTTATCGAAGTTTGATTTCGTAAACAATTTATAAACGTGAAGTGAGATTAATAAATCGGATCGCGTTACTATTATGCGGATTCATTTTTATCGAAATATGAATCATAATTCGTTACATCGCGCTAAGTTTAAATAATGTGAACATGATAAATTATTCGCAGTATGCAATTAAATTCGATGAGGAGCGTAAACTAGATATAGTCGACCCACGTTATGATGCCGACTAAGTCTCCGCAGCTTCGAGCAGCGTACACAGAGACCTAGTTTACAGTTTAATTTTCGGTGCAGCGTACATAGGGGCTTAGAAAATATTCAGTACAAATTAGGACCGAAAAATAATTAAAGTCCGCACGATCAAGATTCACACTAATTGGTACTACCGAAATTCAAGCTATGTTCCCACAGCTTGGAGCAGCGTACATAGGAACTTAGAGAATTTTACAAAAATATCAGAGTAATACGCGAGAAACGAGAGTAGAGAAAAAACAGGAAACCTCAGCTTGGAGCAGCGTGCAAGGTTCGCCGTTTTACTCTACCTGGATCGCTGACGCGCCGCACCAGGTGCAGCTAGTGCCTTGGCGATCCACAGTGGGCCAGGAGACCCGGTTTTGTGGCCAAAATTTGATTTTTAAATCAAAATTCAAAAATTCTACGAATTTGGCTGAAAATAGAGTTACTCGGAGGTTTTTGGGGTCGCTGATTACGAGTATGTCATCAAAAATTCAAAATTCAATATGGCGGACCCAATATGGCGGCGAAGATTTTGAAAAGTCTACGCCATTGGCTAAGAATTGGGTTTTGGGTGGTCTTGGGGTCGGTTTCGCTTACGAATTATCTTGAGTTCCATCTTCCTCTTCATCGATCAATTCAATTTCATCTAGAAGCATTTCAGCTTCTGAAAAACCAGTTACTTCTTCTTCTCGATCTTCTATGTCGGAACTGGATGTTTCGGGTTGACTTATTCAAATAGTTTATATTTTGCATATATATATATATTGTATACATTAACGGTGTTAATTATCATTTTATTATCATTTATGCGCAAGGAATGTGGACGGAAAGAAGATTACCAAAACAAGTAAGCTCGCTCGTCCGCGGTCTGCGTTGATGTAATTGGAACAACAAATGACAGTGAGCAAGCGCGCGCGCGACCATGTAAATATACCATAAGCAGCGACACAAATGAAAAGGAGCAAAGATTGGCACACTTAACCTCAAGTGCACATCCTAAGGTAGACACTCATATATTTCAGAACTCAATATGTTACGTTATGTCGGATTATGAACAATCGGAAGAAGATGCTTTGCTGAAAATTCTTGTTTTTCATTTACTAATAATGTGATTGTATTTAACTGCAATTAAAAATTACAGATTGAACTGTTTTCTTACAAATTTAACACCTTGATGAATTAAATAAATCGAGGTAGGAGGTTGGAAATCAATTTCTTAACATCAAAAATCGTATTTCCCTAACGTCAGTAATACTGCGAATTGTAATAAGATTTTCTACGTTGTGCCTGTATCATCGAAACAAAAATTAATCAATCAACATATAATTATCGTCAATAGTACTTCAATTTGTCCTAAATTCAGTGCTTTAATTCACTTTTTCAAATTAAAAAATCGAATTTTGGCCACAAAACCAGGTCTCCTGGCCCACTGTGCGATCCCGAGACGGAATGAAATCTGTGGTCAAAACTGGCCTTTCATATCTTCGAAGAATAATCTCTTATTGAGCGAAACCCCTCTTTCCCCGTCGGGTGAAAGATAAAAATTATTGCAAGTTAAGATTTTATATATCAATTTTTAGTCAATCGATCACATTGAATTCTGATGTACTGGAAAATATAGGCCAACAGCACGACCGCACACTGCTCCAATCAAGGCATGCTGATATTTTTTATTGGGGCTACTCGCGACTTTGCACATAGTAAAATAGAATAATGATCATCCCCTTTCGTTGATCGTAGATAGATGCATACACCATAAGCCTTTTCACTAGCATCTGCGAATCCATGCAGTTGAAGTTTCTCTCTTCCTTGAACTTGAACCGCCCTTGAAATGCTCTACTGATTCAACAGATGCAGCTGACCTTGACACCTTTGCCATGATAATAATATTTCTGGGGGAAGAAGTTCGTCCCACTTTGTTGCCGTTTTCCACAGCTGTTGCAGTTTTATTTTGGTAAAGATTATGACTGGTGCCAACAGTCCAAGAAGATCATATAGTTTAGCTGTCTCTGATAGCATCATTCTCTTTGTTACGGCTGACTGATCTACTTTTGCATGTACCTCGAAGATAAGCGTGTTCTCTTGTGAGTTCCAAGGGACCACGAGCAAGTCTTTTTGCTAACTTTGTTCCTGGTCCACAGTATTGATACCCCGGAAGATGCAATTCTATTGGCAGATTGTTGTTTAACTTTATTTAGAAAGTCTTTTCCACGTTTGTTCTTTTTCGAGATTCGTTTGTCTCCATGAACGATCATATCTGTTCAAAAGATACTTCCAAACTGAAGAGGGAATCTATATAAACCTGGTATTTATAGTTTTTTCTTCAGTTGTAAAAGAAAGATGGAGTTCACAACACAATTTGTCAAACTGCCTGTCCCAAACTTTGATTTGCTTGCACAAAAGAAAAATGTGAAATCTGAAAAGCGTCATAGTAATCTGTTACCGAATAGTCTACGAGCGGTATTCTGTGGTCCGTCAAATTGTGGAAAAACAAATGCTTTGTTGGCTCTATTAATAGATCCAAATGGATTAAGATTTGAAAATGTTTATGTTTATTCGAAATCATTAAATCAACCTAAATACAAGTTTTTAGAAAAAGTGCTCAAATATGTAAATGGAGTTCAATATTTCCCTTTTAATGAACATGAAAATGTAATTATGCCAAATAAAGCACGATCAAATTCAATATTTATATTTGATGATATTGCTTGTGAAAAGCAAGATAATGTAAAAGCATTCTTTTCACTGGGAAGACACCGGGACGTTGACTGTTTCTACATGTGTCAGACATATGCGTGTATTCCTAAACATCTAATACGAGATAATGTCAATCTTTTGGCTTTGTTTAAGCAAGATGAATTGAATTTAAAACATATATATAATGATCATGTCAATAATGATATGCCTTTTATAAAATTTAAAGAATTATGTGCAAAATGTTGGAATGATAAGCATGATTTGACTGTTTTATACATTTCGTGGAGATATAAAATAAACTACAATTACAATTTAGTCAGTTATATTTGAGTGCTCGAACTGATAACATGTCTTTACATGCATCAGAAAGTTTTCGTAAGCAGAAAGATATTTTGCGTGAAATCGCTAAAGCAAGCGATGCCATTCGTCGAAAGCATAGATTAATAAAATTAGGCAAAGAAACAGTTGAACAGGCTTTAAGTGATACGTTTAAACCGATTGTAACTCCAATCCAAAAAATAGTTGACGGATTTGAAACTGTTGGTAAAATTTTTCCTGGTAAAATTGAAATGAAAAATGAGGCTAATTCTAAACTAAAGTCTGAATTTGAACAAGACACTTTCGAGCCTAGAAACGATAATAATAATGGATTTATGGAAAATAATGAATTTGAACAAGATTTTATGCAAAATAAAAGTTTAGAATCTAAAAACAACAATGATAATGATGATGATTTTATGGAAAATAATGATGATGCATGATAATATTGTAAATGTTCATCTTAAAATGTTAGATGAAAAGAAAAAAGAATTAGGTAATGTATATGGTGTTCGAAAATTATCTAAAGGAAAATTAATGATTGGTGATTCACCAATAAATTTTGAACAAAATGATGTTATAATCGGTAATAAAAGTTATCCTGCAACCAAAGGTTTATTTGAACTTTTGTTTAAGAAGGTACCAGAAGAAAATTATATTAGTATAGTTGATCGCGAAAATTATGAAAATATTATTTTTTCAACAAATGTGCAAATTTTATAGCGAACGCAATTAGTTTATCGTCTCCTTCAAAATCTGCTAAAAAAAATTAGAACTCGTTCTTCACTAGGTAAAGGAATGATACCAAAATGTATGATTAGTGAAGAGGGTAAAAAAGTGGACTATATCTATTGGGATGATCCATACGAGTTGGTAGATCGTTTACGTTTACTTTTAGCATCCAGGCCGCCGGTAATATTAGCCATACTAATGAGATAATATCAATAATTGAAGAACTACGTGAGGCTGGAATTATTTATTAACCCATGCTTTTTTAAATCTACGTCATTCTCAAAATGAGTATCGATGTGTTCGGACGTCATTTTAAACGAGCTGAGAATTCAAGTCGAGGACCTCCTGGTATTGGTTTTAATATTACCTCAAAAGGTAATTTGGACATCAATAAGAAAAGACTTTGCAACGTGGAAGACGCTGAAGAGGAATACGACGCAGTTCATTTAAGACTTGTGAAATGTATTGTTCAAAGTGAGATCCGAAATCTTTATCAGATTACGACATCTATGCGTAACGAAATTGATAATAATAATATTTTATTGCGAAATCTTGAAGAATCAATTAATGAGAAAATTAAAAATCTTCAAATTGATACTCAACTAGACTTACCTGCTTACAACGGTGAGCTTATTGATAATATATACGCTAGATTGAACACACTTGAAAATGGAAACGGAAAAGCTGCAGTTGGTGAAAGAGTTGCATAAGCCTGCTAGAAGAAACTACCCTCGTCAACATGTAGATATTCGTGGAATTGATGAAACTTGGCAAGCCGATCTTGTAGAAATGCTTCCATATGTGAAAGAAAACCAAGGATTTAAATATATGCTAACCATCATCGACATTTTTTCAAAATTCGCTTGGGCTGTACCAATAAAATCCAAGAAGGGTGATGACACGACTGCTGCTATGAAATCTGTACTTGTACAAGGTCGCGTTCTAAAGAATTTGCATGTAGATCAAGGCAAAGAATTTTATAACACATTTTGAAAATCTTATGAAGCAATATAATATAAATATGTACTCAACATTTAGTAATTTAAAAGCATCAATATGTGAGCGTTTCAATCATACGTTAAAGAATAAAGTGTGGATGAAATTCAGCTTGCAAGGAAATTATACATGGAAAAATATTTTGGCAGATTTAGTTTCGTCTTACAATGATACTAAACATAGAACAATTAAAATGAAACCCAAAGATGTTACTAAACAAAACGAAAAAAAATTATTGTTGAATGATTATAAGAAAAACGTTTTTGTTAAGCATACAATGCACAAGTCAAAGTTTAAAGTAGGAGATAAAGTTCGAATAAGTAAATTTAAACATGTTTTTGAGAAAGGTTACACGCCAAATTGGACAACTGAAATATTGACTATAAGTTATGTAAAAAAATACTGATCCAGTAACATATGTTCTCAAAGATTATCAGGAAAATCCTATTTCTGGTAGTTTTTATGAATATAAACTTGCTAAGGTTAAATACCATGATATTTATCTAGTTGAAAAAATACTTAGAAAACGGGGGAGTAAGTTTTTTGTTAAATGGTTGGGTTTCGATAATTCACATAATAGTTGGGTGAATAAAGATGAATTGTAAACAAATGTACACTGGAAATTTATATTTTATTTAATAAAAAACCATAATCACAAATATTGACAAGTACATGTTTATTTTTCACTCTGTTATATTCATTTTATTTAATCTATTCCAATATTAAGATGAATATATACGTAAAAAAATTAAAAATTACATTAAGTAAAGGTAACTCCAAAATCTTTTTTTTTACTCACATCTTGAGATAAATTTTTTATATGAAAAGTAATCATTTCTAAAAATAAACTTTTAAACTGTAATATTAAATTAAAGTAAATTCACATTTTTTTAATGCTATTGTCAATAAACTTTTTAAATTTTTTTTAATATATAATTCTACACTTTTTACAGTAAAATCTGTATTTCTTTTTTTACAACAAAGAACTTGTAAAATTGTTTGCACAATAAAATTCTTCATTCCTTGAAGATTCATAGTAGATAATTATCGGCATCGTTGATCAATACAAAGGCAGAGATCCTTCAGGACCACAAACGTTGATTCTCTCAACATAAATTGATGAATGAAATTCCCGATTTTTCCTGTTTGTTCCAAAGTGATGAATTTATCCAAGTTTAAAAATGATCCAAAGCGTAGATGAAAATTTCCAAAATTTATCATTCCTTTGATTTCTTCTTCTCCATTAAAAAAATCTTGTAATAGTGTTAAAATATTTTTTAAATGCCTTCTAATTTTTCTGACTCAAAGATAAGTTGACACGAGGGTGGCTTGACATCAATTTCACAACAATAGTCAAATCTCCAGTACTATTTAATTCTGCTCCAATAATAATTTGTTTCGTAAAAGATGAATTCAGATTATATGTAGATCCTAACAATATTTGATTTTGTGGTAGATAGGACATGGTTTTTTCAATTCTTAATAAATTCAATATTATAGTATATTCCTCCAAAATATTTCATACTCAATTTATTTTCATGGCACAAATTTTTTATTTCATCAAACAATACTGCTTCTTCATCAAACACCTTCACCATTCGCTGCTGTAGAAATACACTGTATGTATTTCCAATGCTAACAGTGATTCGTCGTCCGTATTTTGTTTGCACTTGTTTGATGTCACTAATTCCATAGATCTGATCAACTACCAATTCACTCAATTTCTTCGTTGGAAGGAAATACTTGACTTTTCCAACTTCGTTTAACTTTTGGAAATTCATTTTTTTCACTCAAATTGATTTTATTTAATTCTTTTGTTATTTGTTGCACTTTTATCCTCCTTTCTATTAATTGTTTCACTTCTTGAATATTAGTTAAATGAACACAGCCGATTTCTACTTTCAGTTTTCGTTTCACTATTTGACATTAGCGATTTCAACTCAACGGCTAGCTAGAGACTGAAAAAAATAATCGCAAACCTCCTTTTAAAGACACCCGTTGTTATTGTTTTTGTCATCATACTCAACATTCCACTTTAAATAAACGCATATCATATTAGGTCAATAATCTCAGAGGATCAATAAATCACATTAAAATGTTCTAAGAAATGTTATTAACAAAAACAATGGGTCAACAGGATATTACACGTCTGGATCTTTCTCATACGTATCAATTATCAAAAGAGAAGACGACAGGATGCTCATCTTTCAAAATATCACCCACCATTGTAAATAATAACTGACAAATAACATTCCATGATTCCACTACTCTAATTAAAAAATAATACTTATATGAGGTCATGGAATCCAACTTTCTAGAAGAATGTCTTTTACCTAAAGACGAATGTTATTACGTCATCACATTTTTGAGAACATTTATTTATCTTAATTACATTCCACATTATTCTACAAGCTTCGAAACTTAGCATCGACATGAACCATCGAATGTTCTCGAGTGTCGATAACATGTCGGTGCAGGAATCTGTATCCAGAAACGCCCCTGTATATCTACTCACGCCGGGAAGATTGTAATTTTATGCATAACTCCGGCATTGACGGAAAATTCGAAGGTGTCATTGAAAATTCTATAACTTCCAACTATGCATCTGTAAGAGAGAATTCCGTGAAAGATTACGTAAAAATCTGTATTGTTTTGACATCTATAGAGATTGTCACAGCAGACAATATGGCTGCGCGGGAGATTAGATTTTACGCCGGGAATATTGTAATTTTATGCATAACTCCGGCATTTACGGATTTTTTCGTAATCAATTGCGAAATTGTTACACGAATTAAATTCAAATATTTGGCGCATTATCGACTGCGAGTATTATGTTTATTCACCGACAGAGGTCGTTTAAAAAAAAAAAA
This sequence comes from Synergus japonicus, assembly GCA_900474275.1. NCBI lineage: Eukaryota > Metazoa > Arthropoda > Insecta > Hymenoptera > Cynipidae > Synergus > Synergus japonicus. The sequence continues at coordinate 33,516 of UCOH01012288.1, forward strand.
AAAAGAGTAGACTCGCTTCTACACACTTGCCTTTTTCTGCGCTCCTCTCGTTTGTTACGTACCCAGCGCTCGTCACGTTTTTCTTTTAATAAATTCACAATTACTTTTATTCTGCAAAAGTGTTTCTTTATTTATCCAACCGCAACAGAAATTCTTTCTTACAGATGGATAGTTGGAAGTTATAGAATTTTCAATGACACCTTCGAATTTTCCGTCTATGCCGGAGTTATGCATAAAAATATAATCTTCCCGGCGTGAAATTTGATCTCCCACACAGCCACATTGTCTGCTGTGACAGACAATATGGCTGCGATTTCCGATGATATGATTGAGGTTTCGACCACTTCGTATGCAAAATACGGATTTTTACGTCATCTTTCACGGAATTTTCTCTTACAGATGCATAGTTGGAAGCAAAGATATTATTACAGTAGATACGGCGTTGAGCAAAAATGGCTTCCTCAATATATATAGGTAATCACTTTTTCTGTCCTATCGAAGTGCTGCCCTCTCACCGAAATACGAAGTGAGCACTGTTTTCCGTAAGCTATCGGTAAATCAGAATTTAAAATTTTGTTTTGAAGGTTAGGAAAGTTTGAAAACTTAATAATCATTACAAACAGACGTATATTATTAAAATACGTATTAAAATTGATTAAATACAAGTAAGAATTATGTATAACATTGATTAATATTATTCATTAATATTGATTAATATTATCTATTTATATTATATCTGCCTTGAAAACTACCCTTAAAATGAAAAATATCAATTTTTCATACAAATATTTGCAGTTTATGGGTGTTGGAGCCAAGTTTTAATCTAAAAATTCGATTTCTTCATTTCATTAAATAAATATTAAATTTGGATTTTTTTTGCTCTGCAAAATTAATCAATTTTTAACTAGAATTATATATACAGAGCGAGAAAATACCTAGTTTAAATATTTTTTAAGTAAAATGAATATATTCAATCTTGAAATTAGATTTTTTATTCTTCGTTTTATGCAAAAAATATTGAAATTAAATATTTCTTTACTATGTATGCAGTCTTATAGTTGAAAAAAGATTAGCTGTACAGAGCGAAAAAATATTTATCTATCATTTTCGTTGAGTAAAATAGAGAATGGAATTTTGAGCTTGGGTCCAACGCCCTTATTCTCGGTTAAAAAAAAATTAATTCTATTAGTCTACAGGAATATTTATAAACATTAGTTAATTCATTTTGAATTAAATAAACAAATACCATTTATTTAAATAATTTTTTTTTCTAAAATCCATTTTTTTAAACAAAAGTATCATTGTTGGTCTAGTGCAATATTTATTAACTTTATGGTTAATTTATTTTCAATTATTTAAACAAACTAAATTTGATAAAATAATTTTTTCCGAATATTCTTTTTTTTATGTAAAAAATGATTATTATTTATTTTGTGATTACTATTTATTTGTTTAAACAATTTTTGCTTGCGACATTTTTTTTTAATAAAATAATTACTGCTGATCTATTGGAATATTTATTTATTAATTTTTAATTATTTAAACAAATCCCACTTGTTTAAAAAAATTTTTTCTCAATATTATAAAAATTTTAAATAAATGCATAAATTTGATATTTATATATCAAAAATATCTTTAAGTATAACAATTATTAGTTAATTGTTAGTTGAACAAGAAACCAGTCACAACTTATTTTAGATTCTTCTTAAATATTTGTATTGTTCAATGGCGATTATGTTTTAAATAAATATACTTTCGAATCAATCTAAAAAAACATTTTTTTCATTTACAAATCTATTAACTATGGTATAAGAAGTTTGTCTCCAAGTTGTGATTTATTCATTAATAATAAATAAATAGAAAAACTTTGAATTCAATGAAAATTTCGTAATTGATTTTTTGATGAAGTTCTTAGAATATGATAATATTTTTTATTATCAGTTTATAAATTATTGTCCCAGTAGAATTCCAACCCACCCTATTGAAAAATCCTATATATAAAGATCCTAGATAGGATCTTATATAGGATCCTATGTACGATTCTACATAAGTTCCTACATAGGATCCTATATAGGATTCTATATAGGATTTTGACATATGATCCTATGTAGGATCCTACGTAGGATCCTATGTAGAATTTAATTTTTTTATGATGTTGACAAGATATTTTCACGTTATTCATCTTTAGCCAATTAAAAAAATAATATTTAAATATTTTTCTAACATGTTTAAAATATAGTGTGATTTTTGTGATATATATATTATACAGAAATGTTATATTATAATAATATGAGGTACATACATGTAAGAAAATTTTAGTTAGGTACAAGTAGAATTTTTTATCAGTTTATTATCGACAACAAATAAGTTTTACACCAGTCTCTTATGTATTTAAAACACATAAGTCAACTTTAGAAAATATTTTGAGATACAAAATCAAACTTTTAAGCAAAACTAGTAATAGAAATTCAAAATTAAAGATTAAATTGTAAGTCGCTATTTTTCCTTCTCTTTTCTAAGGACTTTACTGACGGAGCACCTTTGTTTAAAAGTTTAACATTCTCTATTTGGCCAATAGAGAATTAAGAAAAATATAAGTTTGATACAGCGCAAATATACTC
>UCOH01012290.1:0-47288 GCA_900474275.1 Synergus japonicus
TTTCCAGATTGTATGAAAACAATCAAGACACAGTTTATATATAATTTCAGATTGTGTAAAAAACAATCCGGCTCGAAGGACCAAAAATGTTCGAGTGTAAGGAAATAATAGAAATTTCACCACAATCGAATTTAGTAGTTAATTGTATTTATTTATTGAAGAAGAACTTAGAATATAGACCGCACAATGTATCGAGACCTGGTGTAAACAGGTCGGAGGTTGGAGAAAATCTAAATCTAAGTTTCTGTAGTAGATGTCGAAGATGTACATTTTTTTTAGATTCAAAGAGTGGGAGTAAAACCCAAATACTAAGTGTCCCTGAAAATGACCTCAATAAAGGACTTAGTAGGAATCATCTAAACTGAAGGAAACCCTGTGCTGTAATAAAAAACTTAGGGACCTTCTAGTTACAACCATTTTTTACCTAAATTATTATTTGTACAAAAGGAAAAGATTAAATTGTAAAGCTGAGCTGAAGTATAAGGAAATAAGACCAGATGCTAAGTTATAAAAATTTGTATGGTTTAGAAATTCTCGAGGAAATGCTTTTCCCTGAATAAACATAAAGTCTTCTGAGACTGTAAAATACAAAAAAGATACATATAAAATTGTTGCGACGCAACATGTGGTCTTATTCACATCCGGGAATCGACGGCAATAATCACTTATACGACTTATACTAAATACTGTTTCTATCTTCGAACTTAGGAACTTTTCTCTTTGCTGAGAATTCTAAGTGTTAAGAAGTACTAGATTCTTTCCGAAAATATATTTTATATATTGTTTAAATTTGTAAACATTGCGTAACTTTTTGGAAATAGTAATGAGGTACCCATTTTTACTTTAGCGAAAATTTCGAGACTTACTTTCAACCATAAGCTTTGAAACAATATAATTGATTTTTCCTCAAAATTTTTGGATTTCAGGACGGCAAGCTTAGAAAAGACGAGTTTTAGAGTATTTCATAGAACGCCATTTTGAATTTGTCAAAATTTTGACTTTCGTATATCACGAAATATGTTTCTTTACAATAATATAGTCTTTCAATTGACGACTGAAAAGATGTGATCGAGAAACAAAGGAATAATTAGTAAAAAAAAGAATTGGCGGCCATCTTGAATTTTTTCAAAATTTTGAGTTTTCATTGTCATCACGTGCTTTCTAATAAATAAATCTGCCTTTTGTATAAATTTGACGAGATTTTGTTAAAATCTGTTAAAAAAGAGCCAAAGGATTCCGGTGAAATATAAAAACAAATACCCGCATTTTTTATCATTATTACAAAATAGGGGGATGAAATCAAGAAGAATTAAAAATTGAAAAATAATGACCACCCTAGTGACTCACTGACTAATTTGCTCGAAACCTGACCTCTTGCCTTATTTATCTTCCAATCGATTAGCAACTTGACAGTTGATTTCTAAAATTCGTCAAGATTTTTGGAACAGATGGAGTATATGAGTATATATTAAATGAGTTAAATATTCATCAAAAATGGCGCAAACCGTCAAAAAATGGAACCTAACGTAGGGTATACTGATGGTGATAGTGAAAGAGGACAATATTCCTTGTACATATATGGAATGGCCTCTGGCGAGAATTAATGAATTGCATCTAGGAAATGATGGCGTTATTAGGGCTGTTAACTATAAAAGGCTCTAATCGAATGTTAAAAAGACCTGTGCGAAAAATTGCCGTTTTACCTATACATTGTGATGATGTCGAAAAAGTACCTACCTTGATCGTTTATAAGTGCAAAAATAACACTCTTAAATCTGTGAAAATCTATTTGTTGAAATGCCTTGAAATACTTTGAAATCATTTGAAAACTGTTACAATTTTCTTAAATTTTTTTTAAATCTTTTAAAATCTCTTAAATACAAAATTTACAATTAAAATTTTTTTCGCGCGAAATACTTTTTTTTTGTATTTTTTGGTCGAAAATATTGTATACCTATTTTTTTTTTTTTTCGACATGATATTTAAAATTTCGGAGTTGTGACTTTTCAAACTTTTTACGCTCGAAAAATCTACCTTCAAATATTTGCGAAAAATAAAAAATATTCGACTAAAAAAATAAGTGGCTGCAGTAAAATTTAGGATTTTCTCTCAGCTTTTCAATAAGCATTACAAAAAATTCATTAGATCAATTATTTATAAAAATATGGCCTATTTTTATAAACAAATAATTTTTTTCCAACTTTGGAACTAATTTTTTTTTTATTGTAAAATTTACTTTAGACACTTTAGTCGCTACTCCCAAAATTTGGGAATGGACCGTTGAAAATTTTGTCTGTAATAAATTTTTGAACTTTAGCTCTCGCGCTCGAACCACGCGCGATCGGCCGATCGTACTTGCTTCAATGCATGGTGCAACTTGCCGTGCCCTTGTATTGCGCTCCACGCGTCAAGTCATTTTCATCATACTGGAAAAGAACAGAAAAAAATTTGCGTCTGAATTCTGATGAAATCTGTCACCACTAACAAGATTAACGTCCACGTCTAATTTTTTGAAAAAGCAATATAAATTTTAAATGGAAAAATCACATAAAAAAATAAAATTCAATAAGAAAAAGAATTGAATTACTCAGGAAGATTTTTTTTCTACACGGTGGACACAAAACATCGTCAGGTTTTAAACAATCTAATTTTTCAAGCGAAGAAGAAGGAACACAACGCAAATTTTTTTCTGTTCTTTTCCAGTATGATGTTCTTTGTTGAAGGGATTACAACACACATGTTTAAATTTTGATTCTGACATGTTAGAAAAATTTTTGCTTTATAAAAATAGGCCATATTTTTATAAATAATTGGTCTAATGAATTTCTTGTAATGCTTATTGAAAAGCTGAGAGAAAATCCTAAATTTTACTGCAGCCACTTATTTTTTTAGTCGAATATTTTTTATTTTTCGCAAATATTTGAAGGTAGATTTTTCGAGCGTAAAAAGTTTGAAAAGTCACAACTCCGAAATTTTAAATATCATGTCGAAAAAAAAAAAAATAGGTATACAATATTTTCGACCAAAAAATAAAAAAAAAAGTATTTCGCGCGAAAAAAATTTTAATTGTAAATTTTGTATGGAATGGCTTATATATATCAAAAAATATACTTATTTTAATACCTATTTTCCCACACGCCAGGGTGGTGTAACCCCTTAATAGAGTATTTTGTAATCTTTTGGAATCACTTAAAATTTTCTGTATTCTGTGAAATATTACTCGAAACATATATCTTGAAATTTTTTGAATTCATTTTATATCTTTCAAACTGTAGAGATTTAAAAAAAATTATTATAAGGATAAATAATATTTGACAAAGGCCGGTGCACATGAAATTTTGGTGAGAAATAAACAGGAGAAATTATGTACATATATATTGATTTTATGGATTTATGGTTGAGGCAATTAATTTTGAAAATATCCGTTATTCCACCCAACCCCAATTTTTCGCTCATATATGATCCGTTATTTCATCATACAGGAGCCGTGATTCTCCCTCGTTTGTACATATAAGTGGGGCTTCACCTTGAATTGAGAACGATTACGGGACCTGCAAATTACATCACAGCTGCACTCACATATAGATTCCACAGAATTATTAAGAGCAGCCTTGTAATAATTTTGGGTTTTGCGCACGTGGTGACGAAATATTTTTTTGGTATGCAATTTCGCAAGCGAGATCTAATTCGAGACGTAGTTGAGTCAAATAATTAAGCTAGAATTTAATTGTTTGCTAAGAATATATGTTTGAAAAATGGAACAGCCGGCAAGCGAGTGAAACCTTAAAATCCCTTAATATCATTTAATAATTCTTCAGAAAGCTTATTAAATTCTTATAAAATTCTTTCATTTGCATAATATTTCGCGGAAAAATTTTAAATCCCTTAAAATCTTCCAGAATTCTATAAACTCTTTTAAATTCCTGGAAAACTCATACAAAATATGTACTGTACTTACCCTAAAATTCCACAAAAAATTCATTAAAATTCTTTGAAATTTCATAAATTTACTGAAAATAATCTCTTACAAATCTTAAAAATAATATTTGCTGAAAAATAACCTTTTTTAACTTTTTACCAAGTCAAAAGAGTCTCTGATTTTTTGACTCCTCAGAAATACCAATTCTGATTTTTGGGCTCTATCCTTTGATGCAAAAAACTACCCCACATCTATCATGAAGAAATTTTTGAAGAATCGTATCTGTGTGGTAAGAAGGGGGTAGTTTTTACATCAAGGAATGGAGCCCAAAAATCAAAGTTGGCATTTTTGAAGAGCCCAAAACTCAGAGACTATTTTGACTTTTTAAAAAGTGGAAAAAGATTATTTTTCGGCAAAGTAATATCTATGTAGTGACAATAGGATAGTTGTTTTTGGTATTAAGGGATGATATGCCCAAATGATAATTTTAGGATATTCGCAGTACACAAATGAAACTGAGATACATCAATTTAAAATTTAATCTTTAAATGTATACCTAATGTACGTATATATTTAAAAATTAATGTTTAAAAAATCTATATTTTCTTGTTTAAATAACTTAAAGATTGTTTATATTTACAATTAAAAATAGCTAGAGTGCATCAAATGGAAATTAAGTTTCACGGGCAGGCGCTTGTTTTGATGAAGGAAGCTAAATTAACGCAATTAACGCCAGACATTCTTGTTGTGGGTCCAATGGCCGAATGAATGACGTTCTTTGCATCCTCGCTCCAGGTATATGTATAATGTATATGGTACATATAACTTGGGTCGTAAGTGACATTCGTCGGAATTTATTTTAGCAACCGCATAATTGAGGCAGGCGAATAAGAAACGTCGAGTTCTGCGTTAAATTTATACGCTTGCGCGGAATTCGCGACGACAGCCGCAATCGCAAATTTGAGATAAATTACGAATTTTATTGTGTGGGGAAGATGTCCCAATAATCATAAATTTGAGCCTTGACTATGCACCCTCACACGTATGCACTGTTGTACTTGTGCGCACGTACAACCATCTAAGAAAGAACCTCTTTTTAAGTTTTTATGGCGGCTGTAAAAGGTGACAGAAGTTTCTTTAAAAATTTATTATGTTACATATCTATATTGATTATCGCATCATGAGGGAGTTCATATTCTCGCTAAAAACGCGCAAATATTTTTAAGAATCTTTTCCTTCCTAATGTTTTGGCTTTTAAGAAGTTGTAATAGATTTGAAAACATTTCGAAACATTTTGAGAAATTTTATTGAGTATTATTAGTGAGATCTAAACGTGAGTGACTAACAGAGAACGATTCGGGGTCGATACATATATATGAAATGTATGTGTGTGTGTGTGTGTGTGTGTGTGTGTTATTAAATATATACAACTAGGACTTCCAGTCCTAGTTGATCGCTTTCAGCTAGTTACTACTTTCGTTTTTACCTCGTACACTAACCGTGCACAGGATCGTCTAAAAACGTGTATCTAATTACTTAAATATAAAGTTATTGTATATTGTGATCGTGTCTTGATAGTGTTTCTATTCAACCCCAACCACGCCCACCTCACAAATTTAAAGTAATTTCCAGGAATTCAAAATGGAATTAAAGTAATTCGATTTTGAATCGCACGTCAAATTTTGACCAATGGCAACATATCTCTAGTGATTAGTCAACGTGCGCTGCGCGCGCTGGTAACCACTATCTACTTGCATCACTGAAGTAAAAATGTCTGCCCTTTTTGGCATTAATTAATCTCGCGCTGTTTTGGAACTACAAAAGTGATTTTTCGAAAAACTAGTGAGCGGAGTTAGTTCAAACCTTTTTTCTTTTTTGTGCTACCAAAAAACTCTAAATTTGGCCTATTTTTGCCTGGAAAATCTCGAGTTCAAATCCAACTGAAAAGTTAACAGAAATAGATTTTTGTCTATATTGATGGTTTTCAAATTCCATCATCCTTAATATGCATCATTCTCTTTAATTTTCTAACTTCAGGTTGAACAATGATCCGCGTTATCGAACTGAAATTACTCTGAAAGGACATTGTTTTATTGACCTAACCTTCTTACTTATAAATGATATTCGCAATTCTGTATCAGTTTGTCAAGACTATGTAAAATTGCATGAAAATCGTGTGAGAGACATCATCAGTGTCGATACCAGAAATAATAAGTAGTTTTGCGATATTGGATCGTTAATTTGCTTACTATTTTGTGTGTTTTATTAAATTTTATTTCCTACAAGACGAATACGAATGGTTACGTCGAGACGTCACGTTTCACTGTCTACACTTATCTACTGGATTGGTATAGCTATTAGCATAGATCGCCTATCCTATAACATCATCCAAGAATATTCAATGGCATTGGAGCTGAGTGAGTGTAGACTGCAGACGTCGCGTCGTGTCTTGTGAGAAGCGGCTTTATTATTTCTCTTGGGGTTTTGGCTCGTACAAACATATACATACGAAAGGATTGCAAGACGAAAGACAGTTTACGATTGACAACTCCGTGCTGCCTGTACACATCTTCTCATGTATGTCAAGCGAGCGATTGGACAGCTTGTCCTCTCCAGTTGCCCGGGACCGGTATAACGAGATCTGCTTTACCTTTCCTTCAGCAAGTTCCCTGTTTCCTTCCAATTTAAGTTTATATTCAAATTCAATGTAATTTGAATTACATGAATAAAGAATTATTAACATTGGAATTACATGATAATTCCGGGTCATTTGCGAAATTGACCAAACTTTTCAGGATAGTCACTCAAAGTAATGTTGACACTTTCAATTTTTTTATTGAATTGAAATCCAAATTCTTTTTAATATCTATATTAAGGTAGTTGTGTCGAAATCGAACCTTTCTTAGGAATTGTCTTAAATTCTCAAAATATGTAGAAAATATTGTTATTTAACTATGCTCCAATTTTTAGCTTAATCGTGTGATTCTAAAGGCAAATATTTTTAATTATGTTCAGTACTTTTTGCATGGGTCTCCTATAGCTAACATGGGCAATCGCCACATTATCAAGTCTAGTATGAAAACAAATCTTACTATTGTGCTAAAAAACTACAGATGTATAGCAAAATATCGTGTGGATTTTACTAAAAAAAAAAATGAAAATTATTGTGCGTTTAATATAAAAGATATACCTAATATTGAAAAGAATAATATTTCTGTTCTCGCGAGACACATAGCAGGGGTATGCAGTGGCGATGTGGCAACACTGAGATGACATTTCGATGATTTTGACAATATTATTTTGAGGCTATAAGTGCATCACCACCATTTTCTCTGAGAATGTAATTGCAGTATTGCCAATATCTTTGCCATACGAACTGTGACTGTGAATGTGTGTGTACGTATATAAGATGCTTCTATGTGATTATACAATCCCAGTCAAAATTTTTGACCAATGGTTAGGAGAGAACATGGGATATCTTACATCTATCTGATCATAAACTTTTGAGTGTTTTTGCCGCGTGAAAACTACCTTAAAATCACTTGAAATTTATATGTATATCAACCTATTGTTATGCCATCAGTGTGAGCAGGCCGCAATCTCTTTTTTCGAGCGGTGTGAGTGGAAAGTACTTTCTATTCCCTAGGGAGTAGGAAAATGACGTCTTTACTAGAATATATGTTGTATTCATAGTAGTGTGCGAATATGTTTTGAATATAGTCTTAATTAAGGAGGATAACATAGGGATTCAGTGGTGGCATCTTCTCAGTTGCTGTTCTAACTGCTGAGGATGTAACTTCGTATTTCACGTAATTTCGTGTTTCAGGGCAATCAGATTTTTCCCTCTTTACTATGCAACTTATAAAAAAACGAAATTGCGAAACTGACCCACGTGTATGCTTATGAAATTGCCTAAATCATTAGGGGTGTTGAGAAATATTATATTGTAAACAGAAATATCTCAACCTTCTAGTTGTACAATATACTATTTTTCAACACCCGATTCTAAAATTTAATCCCTTCAATCTGAATAAATCAAAATTTATCCGAATTTTTAGAAATCATTCGGATTAATTTGGATAAACGGGATTAATTCCAATTGGAAGTTCTGCTTGACCGGATTGACCGCATTCATTTGGATTGAAAGTTTGGATTCATTCGGATTAACTGGATTTCTTCGGATTGAAACTTGGGATTAATTAATTAGGATTAAAGGATCGGATTGCTTTTGAATGGGTTTCGAATTAATTCGGATGGAAAAAATCCTTAGGATTAGATCGGAATGAAACTATTAGTTTCGGATACAAATTCCGGAATGATTCGAATTGAATTTCAATCTGAAACTTTCGCCAGGGTTTATGTTCCTCTAAATAATGTGTAAAGTAGCTCTTTTAAGGACAGTGACGTAAATGTATATTATTTAAGTTACCAATCTTTGTAATTATAGTTTTGCTTTTTATTTATATAGGTATCACTTATTTCTAAGGTCCATATGCTATTCAAGATATTCACCTTTGCAATTTTCAATGGTAATTTGTAAAGTCGTACTATATTTAAAACTAGTATAGAAAAGTATTTCCTCCCACTTCTGTGTCAAATAAAACTATTTTTCTTACTATATCTTCACTTTCCTTTTGACTTTAGTAAAAATTAATATTATAATAAAGGGAGGGAAAAGGGAAAGGAAAATGGCAAAGGGAATGGTAAAGGGACGGGTAAAGGGAGTGGTAAAGGGAAATGTCAAAGGGAATGGTAAAAGGAATGGTAAAGGGACGGGTAAAGGGAGTGGTAAAGGAAAATGGCAAAGGGAATGGAAAAGGGAAATGGCAAGTGGAATGGTAAAGAAGAGCATAAGTATAGGTACTAAATCGAAATCAATGGAGTTACGATTTTAATCTTTGTATCGTTGATTTGCTCGAAAACTATCAATCATAGTAAAAAATATTTCACACAAAAAATGTGTATCTCGACAAGGTGTACAATTTTTGTTTAAAACACTTTTAAAAATTTTTCATATTAGCTACGATAATCGCAAAAAACAATTATTTTATGGTTTTTTCATGGTTTCACTATAAAAAATGCCTAGTCGCCAATTTTCATAAGTATATGGAGTCTCATGAGAATAAAAGGTTTTTACTTTTCGAAACTCCACCGAGAAAACCATTTAATTTTATTTACGATCATGCAAAAGCATTGAACAATTCGATTATATTTGAAAAGAAAATACCGAAAGGAAATATCGAAAAGACCAAAGAAGTAATTTATTTTTAAGTAAATGAGAAAGTTAAGAAGTTGCAAGCAATCAGAAAAAAGAAGGAAAATAAGGATAAGTTTAAAATAGCTTATAAGTAAAATCGAACTCTACACCTAAAGCAATATAATGACATACACGATGATACTATTTCCACGTATTACAATATATTTATTAGATAGAAATTTATTTCCTTAATATTGCATCCCTACAATGACTGTAATGCAGGCATTAGAAAACGTTAATGACAGTCTCAATCCTATACAATGCAGAGAGCAGTTTAATAAATAATAAATATTAAAAATTGCTACGATAAATGAATCCGAAGAAGTTCTGCCGAGCGAGAAGCCCAGTAGTCACGAGCGCCGTCGGTGCGGCGCTTTACTCTTTATTTAATTTCCGGAAAACAACAAAAAACGGCAAGATGAAATTTACAGCATCGAGAGATAAAGAATTAAGCTTTATTTTGAGACCAAAAAAAACATGCCTTTTTTCTGTAAGTCAAAACTATTTTGATTTTCAAAAAAATCTGTCAAATTTTCAATTTTAAAAAAAATTGAAATTGGTAGACCAGAAAAAAAGCTATCAAAAACATGTGGGACCAAATTTAGGAAAGCAGCTTGATACCTTCGAAATAGTACGAAACCGAACAAAATCGAAAAAATTCGAAAAATTCCCCCTCCCCTATCTCGGTAAATTTTTATCCAATCGAAAAATCTTTTTTCTCTAAAGTTGTACCTAGTAGGACTATACTTTACCCATGTTTGAGTTCGGTCAGACAAAGTCGAATTCTGAGGGTGGTACACTTGTGGAATAATGACCCATATATAAAAAAAGACCCTTCAAATTTTTTTTCTGTAAAAAACACAACTCTATAATTTCTAATCTGTAAAATAAACCAACTCTTTTAAAATAAAACTTTTACATTTTTAATCTTGTAAAAAAGCACTTTTGGTACTTTGATCAATACAAGTTTTATATTTTCTGTAAGAAACGCACCATTCATAAAAAAAATTGTGTATAAATGAAACTTTTTCATATAAAGACGCAATTTACTATAAAATATTCAGGAAAAACAGTAACTTTATCTTAATTCTTAATTGTGAGAAAACATTACTTAGATTACTATTAAGTAGGAATAGTATGAATTATAAAGCATATAAAATTTTACTTGATTGAGAAAAAAATCTGTACCTATTTATATTCTTGCATCGACCTGTTTATTATATGTGCACGCGTTTCTCGTAAATACTTTCGCGACCCTCCAGACATATTTCAGAACGAATTACCGCCTGCTTTCCATTCACATGTATCTTTATACATATATTTTTTTTTAAATGCTCTCTCGTTAGAAATTCCAGTCTGCACATCTTTTACACGGAATAATCGATCGTAATAATGGTATCGAGACCATTATTCCTTTTATAGGAGATCCTAAAACGATTACGTGTAATATTATCATTAAGGCGTGGCAATTTAATGATATTAAAACACCGATCTTATAAACTAACATTTTTATCAAAACATTTTTCATTAAATTTTTAGGAATTTTAACGGATTTAAAAAGATTTGAGGAAAAATGGAATTACGAGGAATTTTAAAGAATTGAAAAAGACTATAACTTCATACGATTGTGAGTAATATGAAGAAATTTCATAGAAATTTTCAGCTATTTAAATAGAGTATGTTGAACTTTCAATCATTTTAAAGAATTTTAAGAAATTTCAACGAGTTTTGGAAGATTTCAAAGGACTACATAGAATTTTTAGTAATCTTAAATGATTTGAAGAAGTTTACAAGAATTGTAGATAATATTTTATCCAATTTCCCGGAATTTCAAGAAATTTTGATGGGTTGATAGCATTTTCCAATATTTTCTGAAGTGTTATGAAATTTCTAGAAATTTTGAATCTTTTTAAAAAATTATATAAGATTTTCAAGAAATTTTAAGACATTTTATGGTATTTCTAAGAATATTAGTAAAAGATTCCAGACATGTAAATTCTAGTAATTTTAAGGGGTTAGATACATTTAGAAATTTCAGAAAATCGATTTTTTATTGCATATTCTGAAAGTACAACATTTCAAAAGTATTCTCGGAAAATGTCAAATCAATCCGAGCAGTATTCTTCAAAATATAAGACTTAGAGTGGAGTCGCCACTGAAAAATGAAAAGAAAATGAAAAAAAATAAATAAAAATAAATGTTGCTGCAGTTAATAAGGAGAAGAAAGATACCCTTTATGGACCCGGAATCGATGATTCAGAGTAAGTTTAAAAATAATTTTTTTATTTACATAATAATTTTATTGTGTTCAAAACTTTAAACGCGTTTCTCTCGAAACCACGTTTTCGAAGTCGGTGATCACTGTAACTCCAAAACGAATCGACCGATCGACTTGAAATTTATACCACTTATGTAAAATATAATTGTATTACGCGCCCATCCTCAGATCACCAGTTGTAGTACCCCGCCCCCCATGCCGATGGCGCCAGAAAGTTGACAGTAATACCAAAATTTTTTGGTAATGTACTGCCCAATCTACTGTCCGTGCGTTCCGGTCCCGTTTTGTCATTCCTTTTCTTTGTGCCTAAACGGTTAGCCACAATTTACTGAACTGTGTAATTAAAAATCGATAAAATGGGACATAAACGCAGATATGAAGGAAAAGAGGAAAAAATCTCAAAGAAACTAAAGAGATTGAAGGAAGAAATGAAAGACCAGGAAAAAGAACTTCGTAGACTGGAGAAAAAGGAGAAAAGTAAATATAACCTCACTTTTGTTACAGATACTTAGCGTCAGTAGGAGTGTATAAACGTCATCGTATGTTTTATCGAAAGATTAAAAATCTCTTAATTTTGGAACACACATGAAAATGGGAAAAATCCAATATATGATTATGACGTTCAAGTAACGTCTTGGCTTTCCCTGTCAGATAGGACAAGTTTCCGCTAGAAAACAAGTCTTTCATACTGACACATAATTATGACCGGTGTAAGTCACATGCAATTATGCAATCTTTTTTCGATACGAGAAAAGACGGTCCACCTTTTCAATACAGTGCAGTCAAGTACTCACTATACGAAAATGTAAGATATTTTTCTTACAAATCCTTTTTTGTCTGGTCGTTATAGGCAGAAACGCCAACTCCAAGTCTCCACCTAGAAGTTCTCAGGGAAAAAATTGATCTTCAAGTCAGGATCGAAACTCACGGACCTCTTCATCGAATTCCCGACAACGATCACACGATCGGTCATCAAAATCAAGTTATGATTCTCTCAGGGAATCAACATATTACAGACCGTGACATCGATATGAAAGATCGCCATCTCGATATGAAAGATCGAGATCACGATATGATAGACCTTCGCACAACTTGTCTCCAAAAAGATCGTACCATCGTGGTTCAGATAAAACTAAACATTCGTCTAATAAATCCCTAGGTGAGTCAAAGTCTCCTTCACACCAGCAGGGAAAAAGACAGCTCACTCCGGAAAAAATCTCTGAGGAAAATCCCTCTAAAAAGAATACCGGTCTTGATTCGTCCAATAAACAATCCGTTGAAACTGTAACGCTTGACCCAAAATCAAACGGAGAAAAGCAGAAAGACCAAGTGGTAGAACCTATCCTGGATGCAGAGGTTCTAGAAGCTATGGGAAAACGTCTGGAGTTGGAGAAAAAACGAGGGCCACCGATTCATTCTGATATCGTAGCACGCTGGGATGAAATTTTGGAAAAAGGGTTACCAAAAGAGGATCGAAAAAAGATATACGAAACATACCCTATTCCAAAGAATTGCATCCAATACGAGCTTCCTAAGCTTAATAAAGAAATTAAAGCTTCTTTGACTGAACCTATTGTCACGAGGGATAATCGAATTATTGACAAACAAGAAAAAGTATCAGTGTGCTTAGCAGCATTAAGCACAGTTTTTTCTAAACTACTTATAAATGAAACAGTTGAAAGATTAGATTTGATAACATTACTAAGCGATGTTTCTCACATCCTGGTAGACCTTCAGCATGATGAGACTCTCACGAGACGTCTCATACTTACGTCTGTACTCAATCCAGTCCTTAAAGAAACTTTAACCACAACTTAAGCCGGCGAGTGGCTGTTTGGAGACAATCTTACCGAGACCTTAAAACGGCTAAGAATTTGGATAAATCATTGCAAGACTTGAAACCTGTATCCAGGAATGCACCAACAACTGCAAATATGCCAAAAAACTCGAAGGGCCCCACTCGCCAGAAGACTCAACAATCAGGAGCTGGGGGGCATCACAAATCATTTACTCTTGCAGGAAAGACCTACAAACGTACGAGCTACAATTGCCCGAGCTTCAATCGCCCAAACATCATCGCCCGAGCAACACTCGTTCGATGACTTCGAGAACGGACAACAGACCGAGCCCTTACAGGAAATAACGTTACATCAAATAGTAAGTACTTCACCAGGTCGATTAAAATTATTTCGACCTATATGGAAAAGTTTTATCTCGGACAAAATAGTCCTTCAGTGGATTGGCGGCTACGCCATCCCTTTTTCAAGTCAGCCGATTCAAACAAAGATGCCGGAGGAACCATGCTGGTCGGAAAAAGAAAAACTATAAATGTCAGCACAAATAGAAGAATTGCTCAACAAAGGAGCAATTCAAAAATGTCAAAATCGACCAGACCAGTTTCTGTCACTTATTTTTCTTACCCCCAAACCGGACGGTTCTTATCGGTTCATCCTTAACCTTAAAACATTAAACAAGTTCATAAGCATAGAACATTTTAAGTTAGAAAACATACGAATGGCACGAGATTTGATCGAACCCAACTGTCTCATGGCAACCTTGGATCTCAAAGACGCATATTACCTTGTTCCAATTGCTGATTTTCATAAAAAAATTTTTAAGGTTCACTTTCTTGGGCGAAACTTTTGAGTTCCTTTGTCTACCTTTTCGTTTAAGCAGCGCCCTATATGTATTCACAAAATTGATGAAATCGGTTATATCATTGTTGCGGAAACGTGGTTATGTATCTGTAATCTACTTGGATGATATCCTTTTGTTTGGAGATTCTGAGAAAGAATGTAAAGAGAATGTGCATGAAACTTGCCTTTTACTCGAAAAGTTAGGTTTTATCATTAATAGAAAAAACCCGCTAAAAGACGAAAATTTCTAGGTCTTATTCTGAATTCTGAAGAAATGAAAATCCAGTTACCGACAGAAAAAAGGGATAAAGTGCTGAAATTACTAAAAAACTACAAAGTACATTCTTATTATAAAATTCGCGATTTTGCATCAATGATAGGTACCTTGGGATCATGTTGCCTCGCAAGTAAATATGTCTGGGTTCACATGAAGGACCTCGAGCGTGAAAAATATCGAGCACTAAAAAAGAATAAGGAGAATTTCGATTTAATAGTAAAACTAAGTCCTTCAGTGGAAAACAATCTAGCTTGGTGGAGAAAAAATATTCCAAACATTTTTAATCCTATCTTTAGTCTCAGATTTGTGGTAGAAATTTTTTCCGATGCATCTCTCTCGGGATGGGGCGCTTGTTGCAGGGATAATTCAGCTCACGGTTTTTGGAATAAGGAAGAGCGACAAAATCATATAAATTACCTCGAATTAAAGGCAGCATTTTTTGGTCTCAAATGCTTCGCTAATGAGCTCAAAAACTCTGATATCTTATTACGCATTGATAATACAACTGCCATATCGTACATCAATCGTATGGGTGGGATACGATTTCTAAACTTAAACAGAATTGCAAAAACTATTTGGGAATGGTGTGAACGTCGCAATATTTGGATATTTGCATCGTATATCCAATCTGAAGATAATGTAGTTGCAGATCAAGAATCCCGTCGGTTGGAACCAGAAACCGAATACAGTCTTTCACAAAAAGCCTTCCAAGAAATTAAAAAATCTTTTGGAAATCCAGACATTGATTTATTCGCTAGTCGAATAAATAAAAAATGTCATAAATACTTTTCGTGGAAACAGGACCCTGGGTCAATTGCAGTAGACGCTTTCACTCTCGAAAGGAGCAATATTTATTTCTATGCCTTCCCACCATTCGCTATAATTCCCAAACCTCTGAAGAAAATAATTATAGATAATGCCAGAGGTATTCTGGTCGTTCCATACTGGCCATCACAAGCATGGTTCCCCTGGTGCATGCGAATGTTTGAATCAACTATAAAGTTTGAACCAGATATTAACCTTTTATCTTCTTCCAACAGGGAACCTCATCCTCTTTGGTCCCAGTTTTCCCTGGTGGCAGGAGTCTTATCGAACAGGCTAACAAATTAAAAAACATGTCTCATGAAACTATAAAAATCAGTATCGCTTCACTGGCTTCTTCATCTCTACGTCAATATGATTCAGCGCTAAAAAAATGGTGGACATTTTGCCATTCCACTGGAATTTCGATTTTCTCTGCTACTATCCCGAACGTTCTGCAATTTCTCGCCAAGGAATTTGAGAAAGGAGCCGCATATTGTTCCATTAATTCATTGAGATCAGCAGTTGCTCTTATTTTGGGACCTCATATTGGAGAAGATGCATCTATAAAAAGATTTTGCAGATGAACTGCCAAATTAAGACCAGCTCAAAGGAAATACGACTCAACTTGGGATCCTAAGATTGTTCTTAACCAAAGTAGTTGTATTGTTAGCTCTAACAACAGGACATCGTATACAAACCCTGACGGCTATCAAAATTAAAAATATAGAAAAGAAAAACGACCAAATAGAAATTCAAATCCCGAAACAATTAAAGACGTTTGGTCCAAATAGGCCGCAACCAAACTTGATTCTCCCATTCTTTCCAGATGATCCGGAGTCTGTGTAGCATTAGCTCTGGAAGTATATCTGCACCGTACTAGTGCTCAGCGCAAGAACACTAACGAATTGTTTATTTCATGGAGAAAGCCACATAAAGCCGTAACAAGAGAATCTTTGAGCAGGTGGATCAAAGATACCTTAGAGAAAAGCGGTCTGGATACCTCAATGTTCTCGGCGTACAGCACACGCCATGCATCCACATCCGCAGCTAAAAGAAATGGTGTAAACATCGATGTGATAAGAAAAACGGCTGAATGGACTTCTTCATCTCAAACATTTGTAAATTTCTACGATTGCAAAATACAAGAAAATCGTACAAATTTTGCTGAAGCAGTCTTAAAACGATAAACAAGTTTTCTTTTTTAAAATGTAATTTCTTATGTCCTTAAATAAGGAAAACTAAAAGCTTTATTTATTACTTATCTAATAACCAGATTACAACACAGTTCATTGTCTTATATTGCCGTACACCTTTGAACATCTGCAACTGGTGATCTGAGGAGGAGGCGCGTAATACAACTGAATGATTAAACGAACTTACCTAGTGAAGTTCTATCACAATTGTATGAAGCGCCTCCTCCGAAAGATCAGTCCCTCCCGTTACTTCCCAACCCACAGAAATGTACGGCAATGCTTTAAAATAATGACGGAACGGGACCGGAACGCACGGACAGTGAATTGGGCAGTACATTACCAAAAAATTTTGGTATTACTGTCAACTTTGTGGCGCCATCGGCATGGGGGGCGGGGTACTACAACTGGTGATCTTTCGGAGGAGGCGCTTCATACAATTGTGATAGAACTTCACTAGGTAAGTTCGTTTAATCATTCAATTATCCTCCGGATGGACGAAGGATTTTGAGATTCCATTAATAGATTTTTTTCCCCGAAAATATGACCAAAATTAAGGTCGAAAAAAAATTTTTTACTTTGAACATGCGCCATTTTGTCAAAAAAAATTTTTTTCAAATCCTTCGTCCAAATCGTTTACTAAAGATCGCAATGATTTTTTTTTATTTCGGATGATCCAGTGATGAGCAATCGTGATCACCGCAAACGACGTTTTATTTTTGAACCCTTCGCAGACTGGCCATATCTCGTTCATTATTTACTTTTTTTATTTGAATTTTTTTTTACAACTTGCCAAAATGTGAACCTTTTATGTGGTAAAATATTAAGATTCTAGAATAAAAAACTTTTTGTAGGGAATTTTTAAAAAAATCCATTTTTTTGCGTTCTAAGTGTATCTAACTCGTTAAATTTTAATTTTAATTTTAAGGGATTTTAAGTAGTCATTTAATTGACATCACGAGATTTCATTGAATTCCTGGGAAATTTAACAATTTTTAAAGTATTTTAAGATATCTGATGGAATTATGTAGAATTATGTAAAATTTCAAGGAATTTTTATGTATTTCAAATGATTTTATGGAATTTCTGGTTTGAGGGTCATATGGATTTTTTTGTAATTTGAAAAGATTTTATGGAATTTGTGGGAATTTTATGGGATTAAAAAAAATATATGGAATTTTTAATAATTCTAAAGGGTTTAAGGTGTTTTACGAGATTTCACGATATTTTATAGAATTTCTAGGATGAATACATAATCTGTTAAAATTTTCTACATAAAGAGATATAATAGATAAGAGAAGCATGCAGATGTTAGTGTATGTATGAGTTTGAACGTTCTCTCTAAATTTGAATCAGTGAAAATTTCACTGATTTAATTAGTGATTAAGTATTTCACTGATGAATCAGTGATTGGAGACTTTTCACTGATCAATTCAGTAATTAGTCACTGATTATCAGTAAGTTTTTACTAATTTAATTAGTGAACCTATATAATCTTTACAAATTTCAATAAAGTATACTTATTATTTATGGAAATCAAATTCCAATTTCAATCTGTAATTTCAGTAATTATGGAAATTTTGAATTGATAAAAGGTGTACAAGTGCTGCCAACTATCGTTCCACATTATTCCTTTGTACTGATTCAATCAGTGATTTTTGTTCACTGAATGGATTAGTAACTTTTCACTGATTATCAGTGACTGGATTCTAGCTATTTGAATCAGTGAGATTTCACTGTCAATCAGTGGCTTTTCACTGATTCAGATTTAGAGAGTTTGCATCATCTTAATGATTGACGATTAATCACGAGTTGTTGAAGTAAAAACTGTATATTCCTTTTATGATTATGGAATTTATGGTTTATGGAATTTAGCTGGAATGTAAGTCACTTATAGAATGTCTGTTGCTGTGTTGCGTCATGATTAATATTAAGTGTAGGGCGAGCCTGCAAAAGCAAGTTGTCCAGTGTTACTGAGAACGTCTTAATGGTAACACCTAATTTGATTTCCTAAAATCTTTACTTTTGTATTCATTGTGTGAGGATAATGATGTAAGCCGAGATCCAGTTCTCGGGAGAAATAATGAACTAACTTTTATTTATTAAAAAGTTACAATGTCAATAAAATTAGAACTGAACACCAACACGTCCATCTTTTGTCTGAGTCAGTCTGAATATCGTCTAAGAAGAAGGTTGCGCGGAATAGCCAGAGGGCGCAAGTTCACACATCTCTATTATAATAAATTTCCTACAATGGTAACATTTTATATAAATTTAATAAAAATACTTTTTTTCTTGATTATTAATTCTTGCCCATTGAATTAAATAACGTTAACACGAGTGATTGCTGGTCGAAATAAGCAAGGCAAATCGTTACAGAGCTTTGCCATAAGTATTCAAGCCCAGTAACATCCTCGACAATACGTAAAATTACTAATTTCTTTTAAAATTCATTGAAATCTTTAAAAACTTTCAATATTCTTTAAATTTTTATAATATATAATTTGAAATGACCTATAAAATACTGTAAAATCCTTTTTTAAAAGAAACTCTTTGAAATTCCCCAAAATCAGTTCAAAATCTTCACACATGATTATAGATATAAAACACTATTACAAAAATTTATTTTTTTGTTTAATAGCAAATCTGGCTGGTATAGCTGCCTGAAGTTACCCATTTTAAAAACTGGCGTGTATGATTCAGAAAAAAATATTTGTCCGATCGGGCTGAAATACACATATGTCGTTATCGCATCAAACAAAATAATTGAAATCCGAAAAAAAAACATAAAATGTCCGAATTGAAAATTATTCCTCTTTTTTTTTTAACCGTAAATTGTTTTAAAAAATGATTAAATATTAAGCAAGGGTTAAATTCGTCTAAGATTTTCTTCAATTCCTCTTCAATCCTCTTAAATTCACCTTGAATTATTTTAAATTGACCTTAAATTTTAAAGTTATCCATTGAAATTTCGTAAAATGACTTAAAATCTCTTAAAACTTCCACAAATTACTTAAAATTCTAGCTAATATCGGCAAATCTCTTATTAAAACCATACTTTATAATCCCACGAAACACGTCGTGGATAATATACCCCTTAAAATTCCTGAAAATTCCATGAAAATTTTGTTAAATAATTGAACAATTCTGAAAACTTAATTAAAACTCGTGAAAACAATTTAAATTTCTTAAGATATTCTATAAAACTACAATAGTAACTGGTAAATAAATTTAATAAAATTCCTTTAAAGATAGGAATGTAATACTGTGATAACTGAAATTTTATATTCATTATACATTTGACGATCAGCAATTATTACAATACCTATAATTTGCCTCACAATTAAATTACCTCTGTTTAATTTTCATGGATGTATATAACTAACTATCTGGTGGGAAAGTATGTATATAATGTTAAAAATATATATTGCAGGCTCCCGCGTCTGAATAAATTACTATGTAAGCGCAAAATATGCACATTTTCCGTGAGTACATAACAAGAGTCATCAGCACGCGTGTGTGTAGAGTAGACATACAAGGTATTTAATTAAATCAATTTGCAAGCGAGCGTGTATCTCTTTTTTGTGTTTATAAGTGTCAAAGACTATAAGTGTATGCTATATTATGTATTATTATATGTATGTGCGGCAAAGTGATTTCACTCGCAATATGCGGGCCTCTGCACACCAGCAATTATTATTAGTTATTGCTCGCTATTCTCATTACGAATATTTGTGTAACAAAATTTAACGCTAAATAATATGGTTTGAGATTCCAATTGAGAAAATGTGAATGAAGATTTGAATTTTATGATGTCAGGAGTCGATTGGCGATTGATCGTCACAATAAGACCTATAAAGCTTCATCGATCGAGCGTTTTAATTATTATTCCTATAATCTGCAGAGACAGTTGCAGTAATATACATTGGTACATTTAAATGCAGCAATTATCCCTGTAATTTTGATAAATAGTCGG
Source organism: Synergus japonicus (assembly GCA_900474275.1). NCBI lineage: Eukaryota > Metazoa > Arthropoda > Insecta > Hymenoptera > Cynipidae > Synergus > Synergus japonicus. The sequence continues at coordinate 20,338 of UCOH01012290.1, forward strand.
ACAAGATTTATACTTCCTTGAAAAGCTGTTGGATTCCAATGAACTATGCACTTAGTTTCCTCCTCGACCACGAACACGACTTCGATTACCAAAATCTGGTTGATATATAAACTTTTTTTAATTTTCTTCAGTGCCTACAATGTAATAAAATATTAATTTTTCTGTAGACAGTAAAAAAGAATCCTTAAAGTTATATTCGACTTAATTTCAGAATTAACTTGAATTATGGAAGAAACTAAATTTCAGTGTACTAAGTACCTTGAAGCAAGTAGTAACATATATTAATCAATAAATAAGTTGAAAGTAAGTTGATTGGAACCTGAAAGAAATGTAAGGCTATCATCACCTTAAAGTTAGTTATACGTCAAATCTGAATTTAAGGTTAGCGCTTTTTGAATTTCAAGTTCTCATTTATACCTCTCATAACCTCTACAATATTTTAAGTCCGATTTTAATACTGGAATAATCTCTGGAATTATGTTAAATCCTATTTAGAGCTTTTGAATGTATATACATTTATTGAAAATAATATTTAAAATAAACTAAAATATTAATGATTAAAAATGTTATATGCCTTTCCACGATCCGGCAGTTGAATTTAATATTTGTTTATGATTGAGTATACCGTGGAAAAAATGTGTAACCACCGTCTCACGAGCTAAGGTTAGTGGTTTAGGTCGTCGACCTAAACCACTAACCTTTCCCCCAGTGTTACGTGCGAAATTTTATTTGTTATATAAGCGTTTAAATTTAAAAATATCGATTAGTTATTAGAATATCCATAATATAAGGGCGAATAAACCATGTTCTTAATTAGTAATTTCTGTTAAAGACATTTTTTTAATTTTTATTAAACTCAGCTCCAATACTTTAATATCCTTATATGCGAGCGACTCTGCATCAATGCTTGTGTATTTACGCGTCCAGGTTATGACAATTTGAATTTAAATATTTTTATTTCCTTAATTTAAGGCGCGGGTATCATTCTTAATTTCAGGTTACGTATGCTTCTTTTTGTTACACTTTAAAATAAGTTCGATTTTTAAGTGAAATCAAGTATTCTCTCTCTCTCTCTCTCTCTCTCTCTCTCTCTCTCTCTGTATGTGTGTGAAATTGTAGAAACAAACGAATTAATATTTAGAAGAAACAAACAGCTAGAAAGAAAACAATTAATATTTTTCGTTCCGATATCTACTAACTACTACCGTCTATAGAAATATCACATTGATTTCAAGTTTTCGCTTCTTGCCTGCTACAGGCTCTGAATGAGTGTTGGCCGGATAATGGCCGGATATAATTGAAACTTATGCTTGTAAGATTTCAAGCGGATCCATTGCTAATACAAATTCACTATCCAAAATGGCGGCCTCCACTTTAAACATGGCTGCCTTCAATTTGATATTTCTATGCCATACCCTTTTTACAATAGAAATAAGGAATTTCCTTCTATTGGGGACTTCGAGTGTACTGAAAAGAAAAACAAAAAAAGAATCGAATATTTCTAATTCCCCATTTATTTTTTAATTTGCCACTCACTTATCCTGAGCAGGATGAAAAGTTATGCGTGATGTAGCATGACTGGAAGCGTTAAATCCGTGCCAACGTCTTTTTTTGGAAAAAAATAGTGTTCTAAGCGAGTCAGTGATTATAACGCGCATGGTATAATAATTCATCCTCAATAAAAATTGACATCCCCTTCAGCATAATCGGGCCGAGATATCTCGTGTAAACGCCCTTTGCTCGATTAAGCGCCTATTCCTGAAATGTAGGCGTTAACCTGTTACTCGCTCGCCCGCTGTAAATATACATATAAATAGCCTTAGGAAAATGTGGTATTAAGTCATTCTACAATACCATATTCCCGAGAGTCAAACTCAATTGCAAAAAATATTAGTAAGGTGATTTGTTTTAAATGCTCTCTAATTAAGAGTGATTTCAATTCCTTAATAATGGCTTGATCCATCTCTTCTGTGTTTAAAGGAGATGTGAAATGTATATTAAATTGATTTAAATACGTATAATATGTTTTAATCTCATTTTTTACCTACTCAACTTTCTTCATTTTTCCAACTGAATTGTTCACCTATATTACCTATTTTGAAAATTTATCAACCTTTCACGCGTTTTCTATTGATAGAGTTGAATCATATGAAAAATTATTGACATTGTTATGTTACATATTTATAGGCTAATTCCGGATGATTTTCGGGTTGAAATAACGTTTCCGGATAACAAAATCGAAAATAAAAGTATATAAGGACAATAATAAGGAAAGTCAATCTTTTAAAGCTGAAAACATTTTGATTTAATGCTTACAATTTTTAAAAGAATTTCTCTTTAAGTCCTTTAAAGTACCTTCGTTTATTAACATTTCCTTTAAAATATCTAAAATTCAAATTAAATCTCTTGAAATCATTTAAAGTATATAGATATGATTTAAAATCTTATGCTTGAAATTTCCTATAATCACTTAAAATATCTTAAAATCCTTAAAAGGAATGTGATACTTTACCATAAGAGTAATTTCATTTCCCCAACTTTACGTCCACTATAATAAATATTTTTTGCTATAAAACTATAAAGCAATTTACCCAGCTTTTATCCAGACCAAAGTAAATTGACCAGTTTTATCAAAGAATATTTATTTAGGTATTATTGCAGACATAAAGTTGGAAAAACTCAATTGCTCTTGAGGTATCTAAAGTATATTACATACCCTAAAATTCTTTAAAATCCTTTAAAATCATTAAAAATGTCTTGAAATCTTATGGAAATAATAAAAATGTTTCCTTAAAATCAGTTAAATTCTCTTAAAATACCTCGAGATTTTTGTTAATCATTTAAAATTTCTTACATTGTTTTAAATTTGTTGAAATCCTGATACGTCCCGAGAAACTTACATACGTACCTCATTTAAAAAAAGAAAGGTGTTTCTTCTTTCTAGGTATACAATATAAATAATTTACACCAAAAATACAATTATAATTTTAACAAATAATTTAAAAAAAACTAGATTCTTAAATAGAATCCAATTTTTGCATCCAATGGAGATGCAATAACCCAGAACTTCTACGGTGTGAATTTCACTCACTTTCGAAAATGCAATGCCAAAGGAACCAAATTATATCTTCCAAAAAGAACCACTTTACTTGATATGATAGATTGACTCGAAACAAAAACAAGTAAAAAAAAACAATTTTCGATTTGACGGTTATTATAACTAAATAAAACTATTTTGGAGAAATAATTTGTGTTCCTTCGGAACAATCTATTCTGTTTCAACCAATTTAAAATTATAAGTTTTCAAAACATCTGTCTCCAAATTCATAAACATTTTTTTTGCTATGTATTTAAGTATCTACTAGAACACTAAACCTTAAATTTTATATTTTTATTACAATAAGCTGTCCAAACCGTTCGAAAACACGATCAGTCGATTTGTGACACATCTGTACATTTTAGGTTTTTAAAACATTTAGCCTTCCATTTACTTTTTTTTATTGCCCTCATCTGGCAACTAAGAAAATACTTCTTGACTACCTTTCTATTCTTAATCTCAACTTCGGGGGTTTTTCCTCAAATTTATTAAACTTAGATACTTCTCGTGAATAATCGGAAATGAAGCATCAGTCTTCAGACCTGGTCACGCTAAAGGACTACAACCAGTTACAACCTTACCTCTGACCTATGCAACTCACTGCATAGATAGAACTTCAAATTCGACACTTTTTATACTCTTCACTTAATTGTTAATACTCATTCCACTTATACAGTCCACTATCCTTGTAATTTTATATATTGCAAATTAAATTTATTAATTGCAAATTGTCGTCAGTGTTTTTATTTTCTAATCGAAAACAATTTGTGTGTAATGGAAATAATAACGAAACGAACCATTTTCTCTGGTATCGGCTTTGAATCACTTGCGTCAATGTACTTAACGAATATCAAATAAATGTACTTATTATATTCATCAATTCTTTTGAATTTTTAATTGTAATTTAATATCCTTGTTCTTCAATAGAATAAGGTGTGATTCTACACACGAAAAACTTAGCAATATTTCATGTGATTCAAAATGATACAAAAACATTTCTGTAAATATCTTTTGCTTCCTCATATGGGAAGCTTTGTTTTCGATACATTTTCTAATATTTTTAAAATCGTTGTTAAAAAAGGTAGTACTGGTGATCGAAATCAAAGATACAAAGGTTTCATATAATTAAAGTTTATTTAAATTAACAGGATTGCTTAATTCATAGAATACCGATGATTTGAAAATATAACTCAGTAGATAATTCAAAGAAGCTCTGAACTCGTACGAGATCAAAATATGACTGACTGAAGAGTCTTTCTAAGGTTCAGAGGTACATTTTTAGAGAAAGCAAGAATATTAGAAAAAGTAGCATTTGAATTTTATGATGTTTATATCTGAAGGGTCGAAGAGTACCTGGACCTTAGCACGCATAGAACTTTTAACATAGAATTGTAGTAAGACCAGTAATAAGCTAGGTCCTTGGTAGAATTATAAAAGGCTTAAAGATTTAGGGAATTCCAGATTTTCTTAATGGGAATGGAAAAAACCAGCAAATATTAAGAAACGTTAAGAAATAATAAATTCCTACAACACCATACTCCAAAACAACATTTAAAGCATTCCCTAAGTAGTAATAAAGATCTTATATAATTAAACAATCGTTTAATTAAACTTTCCTCATGTGATAAATGTCTAATACAACATTCTAATCAATTGTCCGTATGCATGTTTGTGTAGATGTGTGTGTGTGTGTGTGTGTATGTCTCCATTTTTTGTCGCCCTAATAACTTAAAGACAGTTGTAAATAAATTGATAAAATTTGTAGGGTATATTGGCATCACCAATATCTCAAAACGTGCCAAAGAATTTTTCAAAATATTGAATTTTAACATTTTTATGTAGATTTTGAATTTTTGTAAAATTTATTTTTCGGCTATAACTTCTCAAATAATGAAAATTCCAAGCTTATGTAAGAGAAAGAAAGATTCCTTGCGTCGAAACGAATCGATTGACCTGCATGATTAATGAATTTTATAGAATTTTAAGAAAATTATGATTATATTTGCAACATTATCATAATGAGGAAGCAAAGTGCTAAAAAATTAGCACAAAAAATATAAATATAGTTACTGGGACACTCAAGATCGAATTCACAGCTAGTTTTAGGTTTCATTGGTGTGTTTATAAACACAATTGTGAAACTCAGAAATTGGTTTTGTATCGCGTGGTGATGGCTTTTTGTAAAGAAATAGGTTGTGAAAGAGCGTTTACAGATATAACTTCAAGTCATCAAAGGAACCACTTTCAGTACAGCCTCAACGCACAGAGTTTTTTTCCCAAGTTTTTTGCGTTTTTATAAAGAAATCACCTTTTCACCTCTTTTAATGAAAATAGGTCCTGTGTTGACTGAGATTATGAAAACGAGACGCGAATGAAAAAAGAGTGAGAAGGGGGGGTGGAGGGAAGAGGCCATGAAAACTGATGAGATTCTGCAAAATCTCTGTTTACATGCTGGCGCATGTAAACAGTATGAATTAAACCACGCAGACCGGACTCTTTATACATTCCGCACACAGGATTCGTTCCCTATTTGTCGTAATGGTCCCAAAGAGATAAGATCTGGACATAAGAACAAATGTTTAATGGAGTAACTTGAAGATTTAATCTGACTTGCTGAGAGGCGAGCAAGAAAAGTTTAGATCTAATTATTTTATTGCGATGAAATATATATATATATATATATATATATTCTGGCATGTACCCTGGTAGAATGTACTTAGTTAACCTGAATGTGACAATTATTCATAGAGAATTGTAATATATTTTAAGGAATTTCAAGTTTCGAGAAATTATAAAAGAATTATTAGTAGAAATTTAAGGATTGAAATTTTTTGCCAGTGTCATTTTCTAGGTATTATTTTCAAATATATTGTAAAAGCAGCAATTAAGAGTTATCTGCATTAATTTGTTTATAATAATTAAGAAAATGTAGGATATTCACCTAAAAGGTACATTTTACTCAAAAAAAAAAAAAAATAAATAAATTTACTAATTCTATACCTTTTTGCAAGAAATATAAAATTATTAAATAACAAATTCAAAAATGTACTCTGATTTGTAGAGATTTGAGAAGTCGACTGATTTTTGTCCCAAGAAAAGTGCTTGTTACTCACGGTGCGCTTTTAAAAATTTTCGAGGCCAAATTAATGAATTGCGCACACATACCCTTTGAAAAAAAGGTCGAAACGAGTAGAAGTAGATCGTTGATCGTTTGACATCCGCGAGCTATAATATAGGTATGTATATGTATAACGAAGATCGGCGGAAATTGACGATTGAGGCCGTAGTGCCTCCTAAGGCTTATGAGGGGGGGGGGGAGTGATCTCGTGGGAAAAAGGAGCAGGTGTGACTCGACTTGAACTGACACTTTGGGAAAGACTCTCAGATCGTTCCCGGGGAAGCTCACGCTTCACACACACGCTTCACGTACACGTTTCATGCACACGCTTCGCGCATTCATACCAAAGAAGTGCGCAAGAAGCGTGTAGAACACGTGACTGACTAACTGGTCACGCCTGCGCCGCCATATATGTGCATGGCCCTCTTTATAAGTATGTATAATTATGAGAGGAAAGGGCAGTGAAAATATGTAAGAGCGCCTCCATGATAAGATGAAATAGAGGATGTTTTCTTTATGAATGAGTTTACAATATTTGCTTGAATAGAATTTACTAAAATAATGTTTCAAAATTAGACTGAATTATAAGGAAATCTTTAAGTGTAAATTGTCGCATCGTGTACGAGCGTACGTACCTCTCGTTAAGATGTTATAAAGAAGAAGAATGAGTGACCCACTCATGTGTGGGTCCGATCTTAAGCAAAAATTTCTTCTTAATTTCTCCTCATCATCCCCATCGATGATCAATTCATTTGTTAAGTGTCGCACGTTGCTTTGTCTCAAGTCTCACGGCCACGGCTCCACACGCGTATGTGTCATGGATATAATTCGTAAGTAGGGTAAGAAGGAGAAGTCAAAGTGGAGAAGAGTAGATGATAGTGGAAAAGAGGGGCAATCTTATACAGTAGAATACAGGAGAAGAACGAAAGAAGAGAGTGTATTTTCACGTACACAAGTACATGAAATGTATAAGTATACTACGTGTATTATACGGATCCGTGCATGTCAAAATTTACCCTGCTGCTAAGAAAACCTTTTGATTTTCCCAGGTAATCGAGGCCATGGTCGAAACCATGCACACAAAAACGACTGATAGTGCATGGATTTTTCCATGCACCCGGAGACGCAGCAGACTTCTAATCTTAAGCAATTCAAGTTTTCATTTCAACCTTCAATTCATTTTATTCAATTAATTCATTTTTCAATTCGAAATTTAGTTAACCTTTATAGCATCTTTTTCTACAATAAAAGTTTCTGAAAATCTACGCTAATGGCCGAATTCAGTTTCGGTTTCGTCACTGTTTCTAACATGATTCATAATACTTTGCCTAAACTTCGTCGAGATATACAAAAGTCGTGGAGTATATTCCTAAATGATAAACAGTTCTGTCTTATATTTCTCTTTGTTCATTACAATAATCTGGCGAATCGAAGTAACTTAACAGTCTAGCTTTAAGAAATACCAACAAATAGATTGAATTGAATTAGCTCTATTTATTCGACTTTGAAAACAGTATTAATTTCGTACTAAAGATTCAATTAATTTTATTTTTATTTAAAAAACAGTTCATTATGAAGAAAAGACGTTTGTCGGTATTTATTTCGTTAAAATTCTTAATCCTATCCGGAACAGTTGTCGAAAATCTGATTTGTTCCTTTCGAAATTGTGCAAATTTGTGTGAATGTATCGAATTTGAAAACTATCTTCTTTGTCCAAAATATTACTAATAAAAAGGTTATATAAAGATAGAAAATTTATACAGTATCCTTAGTACATACACAGTTATCAGATGAACCAAAATATTTAAGATTGTTTGGTAACTTTTTATTTAACAGCTAAATAGTCCCCAAAACAAGTGCAAAAATTTAAACTTTTTTTTCTAAGGCGGAAAAAACATTATTATTTTTGGAATTTTTACTTGATTTTAGTTCCATGCAGAGCTTCAAGTTTTACAATTAAAATCATGTTTGATTTTTTGAGTTCTGATAAGCATGACTGACATGGGATTTTAAATAATTTTAAGGTATTTTACGATATTTTATGGGAGTAATTTTAAGAAATATCAAGTGAATTTACGAAATTTAAAGGAAATTAACCAAATTGTATTTCAAGAATTAAAAATTAAAAATTATTTTTTCTAGTAGAAAAAGATCTGCATAAACGAGAAATTAATAGCGCGCGGATTATAATTGCTAGTTTTAAAATAAGAAACTACCCACATTAAGTTTAATAAACGTTTATCTACATTAAATTAATATTATACTTATACATTATGATATTAAAATATGAATAATTAATATCTCGAATATCTATTTGCGCACAAGGTTTTGTACATTTACATTTGTTCAATAAAATTTAGCAAAACAAACCCGTGAGTAAAGTCCCGCTAGTGAAAAGATTCGTGGAAAAGATTTGCACATCACCTTTGTTTATATAAAAAATTTGCCTCGTGGGCACATTCTCATCACACGTTGCGTTTCACACTCCATACATATATTGCGCGCTTATCCGCACTTACCAATTTTTATCGCTGCACTATACTTTTGTTTTAATTACGATAATTTTACATGAATAAGAAGAAACCTAATTTACTTAAAGTTTTATCGACTTTAAAGAACACATTCTCATTAGGGCACTCGCACTTCACTTGGCTCTATATAAAAATATTTTTCCCAATTAAAACAATAACTACTCATCCTATCAAAAAATGGTCAAAGGAAAATTTGTAGATCTTTTTAGAGCAAATAATTGTCCATATTTGAATTTTCGATTTTACAATAAAATTCGAAAAGTTGTTATGCTAATCCTATATGGCATTAAAAAAGCTGAGAGAAAATTCTAAATTTTACTGCAGACACTTATTTTTACATTTTCATCAGAGAGAATGTATTAGATTTGTGTAAAATTTGACCCCCCCAGTTTTCATCAAATGTCCACGTTTTAGGACCCCCTGAACCTGAAAAACATGTTTTTACGAATGTGTCTGTCTATCTGTCTGTCTGTCTGTAGATTTTAGTTTGTTAGCACGATAACTTTCGAAAGAATTCACCGATTGAATTGTTCTTTGGTATACTCTTTCAGTGTCCTAAAATAAAAGTCAAGTTCGTTGGTCAGCCATTTTGGATAAAAATTCAAAAAGTTGGAGCATTTTGAAAATTTTTGAAACCACTTTTTTTAATTTACAAATTCTATGCACGGGTGTTCGTAGTACTCAAAAAGTCGTACAATTTTTTCTAATAAATTTTTTGGATAAAAAAAATTGAAAGACTTATAACATTTTGAAAATCCCAAAAAATAAAAGATAACTTAAATTAAAAGCCAAGCAACGCACGATATGAAAAAAAGTCTAAAGATGAAAAATGTTTCTTTTTGAACATCCTCTAGGATAGGCATAACAACTTTTTGAATTTCCTTAAAAAATCGAAAATTCAAATTTTGAGCTAAATAACGCCCACCCCCTTAATCCGGCCATGATAGAACCTTAAGTAAATTAGTTTCCATTTGCATTCCATTCCATTTTGTAGTAATTTAAATAAAAATAGGTGCAAGCGTTCCGAAGGGCGCAACACGGAGCGCGAAGTGTATATGAGAATGTGCCCGCGGATGCGGGCAGATTTTTTTTAAATAGAATTGAATTTATTATAAAATTGACTTTATTTCACATCGTACGTTACTTGGGTTCAAATTTTCATTTTTTTCGAATTTTTGGAATGTTATAAATCTAACAATTTTTTTCTTATATCGAAAAAAGTTATGAGGATAAATTGTTCGGCTTTTTGAGTACTTCAAATATCCGCACATCATTTTTAAATTAAAGAAAAAAGTGGCCAATCCAATCGATCAATTCTTTCTAATGTTATCGTGCTCACAATCTAAAAATTTACACTCAAGGACAGAGACAGACAGATAAATTGGTAACAAACATGTTTTTTGGGATCAGAGGATCACAAAACGTGGACATTTGACAAAAGATGTGTGGGTCAAACTTTACACAAATCGAATAATAGGTACATTCTCTGATGAGAATGTAATAAGTTACACAAAATTTTAGAATAATATTTTTGACTATTTAAGATCGCGATTTTTGCTTGATGGTTACCATTTTTTTCGCGGGCAAGGAATGAATAGAATTTTTTCAAAATTGGCAAATATTTGAATACTATGTACTTAGAAACAACTATTTTAATATTGCTTCCTCATAGAGGATGCTTTATGACGTTAGTTTCCAATATATTTAGAATGTTTTATTTAAACTTTCCTCAGTTGATAAATGTCTAATAGAACATTCTAATAATCGTCTCTTTCGCTATGTGTGTGTGTGTGTGTGTTGCCGTTTATTGTTGCCACTATAGCTTAAAAACAGTACAACGTATGAAAGTAAAAGGTTTCTTGTATCGTAGAGAGTCAAATAATCTAATATTAATACATTTTATTTAAAAATATGAATGATGACATGGAAAGATTCTTTGCGTTGAGAAAAAAGAATATATATGGGCCATTTTATACAAAATTTACAATCAAAAATTTATTTTGCACAAAATATTTATTTTTGTGTTTTTTGGTCGAAAATATTTTACACATATTTTTTTATATCCACATGATATTTAAAATTTCGGAGTTATGAATTTTCACTTTTCATGCTTGAAAAATGTACCTCTAAATATTTGCATATACAAAAAAAGTATTGTATTAAAAAAATAAGTGGCTACAGTAAAATTTACTATTTTCACTCGGCTTTTCAATAAGCATTACAAGAAATTCATTCGACCAATTATTTATAAAAATATGGCCTACTTTTATAAACAAATGATATTTTGTAAATTTTGGAACCATTTTTAAAAAAATTTCTGCTTATTAAAAAATGTACTTCCACATATTTTTGGAGTGGTGAATAAAGTGTCTGAAGTACATTTTTTAATAAAAAGAACTTTTAAAAAATAGATCCAAAGTTTACAGAAAATGATTTGTTTATAAAAATAGGCCATATTTTTATAAAAAATTGGTCTAATGAATTTCTAATAATGCTTATTGAAAAGCTGAGAGAAAATCCAAAATTTTACTGCAGCCACTTATTTTTTTAATAGAATAATTTTTTTTGTATACGCAAATATTTAGAGGTACATTTTTCAAGCGTGAAAAGTGAAAATTCACAACTTCGAAATTTTAAATATCATTTCGAAATAAAATAACCATTGTTGGAAAAAATATGTGTACAATATTTTCGACAAAAGAACACAAAAAAAAATATTTCGCGCAAAATAAATTTTTGATTGTAAATTTTGTATAGAATGGCCCATATATTTTAATATTTAAGTAGATCGTAAATGGTTTCTTTATGAAGAAGCAAAGTTCTCAAAAAATGAGAACAAAAAAAAAATAAATATATTTAAATGGAACATCCGAGATCGAATTCACAGCTAGTTTTAAAATCATTTGAGCAATAAATTTGGGTAATACGGGTCACCGCCCGTCGAGACTCACCTCGAATTTGTGTTGTCCTTCTGCAGACTAGAGGCTGCAATTTTAATCTGAAATCAAATCGGCTCCGGGATTACCTTTAGAACAGGTTTTTCCTTCAGAACGTGAACCTAATCACGATCGAAAAAGTTGAATTTTACGCATTTGAGAGGTGTTTAATCGAAGAGATACAATTTTTTGGCACTTTTTAAAACTGTTTTGCATTAAAAAAATACTTTAAACAATAATATTGAATCGTCCCGTGTGAAAATTTCCCCACTTGTCCTTATTTAAAGTTGGATTCTAACGAAAATCTAGCTAGACATTCTAGTTAGAAAAACTTATAGAGGAAGTGATTGGGTACTAGCTAGATTCCCTCCTTTGCTTCGACTTGGTAATCTATTCATCTCTAGTCAGAACCCGAAGAGGGACTTGTAAAATCTGAAATAACCCATAATTGAAAAATAGTTGAAAGCGCGTTGTCAGCTATTTTATAAAGTAAATAAATAACCTCATTGTCAGTGCGAAGTGGATCGTAAAAAACGTGCGCAGGAACAAGTAAGGATAGAATATAATTAATTAAAACTTATGTAAAAAGTAATAAAAAAGGTCTCACAATTATTGAGACTGATTAATTTAATTAAAACAGTAAAATATCTATCTAAAATATGTAAAATATATATCTTTAGACATTGTTAAATTGGTAAAAGAAATTTAAATAACAATTTTAAAAATGCAATGAAGATATATTTTTTGAAGTACATTTCTCAAGGTTTTAAATAAATTAATTTACCTTATAGTTATTTATATAGTTAACTTTATAGTATTTATTTTTTTTTAAATCTGTAGGCCATATAGATTACCTAAAATTTAATCAAAATAGGTTAAACCTAGATTATCTCACGAGAACCCGATCTGATTCTCTTGACAGGAACCTGATATAGAGAAACTAGTCCGGACCCTATCAAATACGAATCTGAACTTCTTCACGGGGTAGTTAGATTAATGTTCGGTTAAATAATATAAAGAAAATGTGTGCTGAATTTCAAATCTATCAGTAGAATACTTTTTGAGCTAGACTGCACACAATTTGAAGAAAAGTCGTTTCAAGAAAAACGCATTTGAAGAAAAATTCTGAAAACTAGATTTTTGGAAGTTTTCAATAATGTTAGACTGCTTACTAATCAATCCACATTTCTAGCTCCACATAAGAATCCCAATTCTTTCTCGCTCATATAGGCAGCATTTTGAGCTTTTTGCAAAAGCTCTTTTCTTGCTTTTCGGCCTTCTTTTGACTCCAATGAGTCGCAACGATTCTGGCGGCTCACCCTCATGGAATCGGAATGAGTTCAAATTTCTCTTTGAAATTTTGAGAAAGTATTCAGAATAGTTTTAAAAGTATTACAATGCGATCCCATTGTGTACTTTAAGAATTAATTTTTTTTTCTCGTATAGTTAAATAAAATTGAATATTTTTATTTGAATATGCCAATAATTATTTTTAGAACAAAGTTTTAAAGTTACAATAAAATACTTTAGATTTTTGTCAATATAGATTAATCGCGCAACGTATGCAGAACGAGTTGTAGTTCGAGGATGCCGAAGGCGCCCCGAGAGCGAAGACGAGTTCAGCATACGTCGCGCCCGACAAAAAACGCCTGTATGTATCTCTTGATTCATAATATAGTATTTTTCTTACACTCATATATACACACATATATCAAGTGAAATTACGAAATTTAAAGGCATTTCATCAAATTTTAAGGAATTTTATGAAACTTATGGAAATTCGTCAAATTACATAAAGAATTTCAAGATTATATATTTCAAGAATTAAAACTTCTCAATTATTTTTTCTACTAGCAAAAGGTGTGGAGAAATTAATCGCGCACACAGAGCGCGCGACGGATCATAATAGTTAGTACTTTAAATTTGTCGAAATCTCTAAAATTCCTACATGATTTTATTAAATGGGCAATTACTATGTTGTGTTCATCATTAAAAACCCTTTAGCTGGTTACATTGTTCACATGAAACGACGACAATCTTAGGATCTAATTGGAATGGTCTTGATCTTTGGGCAGAAAAAGAAGACATTTTTTATTGGCAATGTGTACTGTTATGACCATATAGGAGGGAAATATGTCGAAACCCGGCTTTTACGATACATGATTAAAGTCTCATTATCCGTATGTTGACTTCAGTTCCAACAGCAGCTTCCGCTTTAAAACGCAAAGAAACACGTTCATTATGTGATGCTTCAAGCGCATTATCGTTATTCGGCCATTATAGAGAACACACACACACACACATATATATAAGAAATCTTTATGCTTGGACATATTAATAAGAGTATAATAAATACCCTTTTATATTATAATGTTTTCTAAATTTCCGTAATGTATTATACAGCAAAAGATGTAGGGGAGAGCAGGGCACAAAGAACCGGCGGGGCATAGGGGTTCGCTTTAATAAAATTGTATTTTGTGGTGCGATCTCTTCGTAATGGCCGTAATGACATTCTTTAGTGACTATTTCAGTTTATGTCAGGTCGAGACGCATTTTGAATCAACGTTTTTGGAAAATATATATAAAAAACGAAAATTCAAGGAAAGCTTATAAGAAACTTTCATACATATAGTCCTGCGGGCTCGGGCACAGAGGTCCAAAAATTTTTTTCCAAATTTGCTATTATATACTCGAATTAAAAATAATAATGTATTCTAGCAAAACTTTTATCGAAAGTAGATAGTTTTTGCAATATGTACACCAAATTTCAATTAAAAGGACGGATTATTTATAATTATATCACCGAAAGAACGTTAAGCGATCCTCTGTGCCCTATTCTCCCCTATAGTAATTATATCTCTTCACCTGTTGGTTGGATTTCTATTCGTCACCTGTATATTTTAGAGGAATTTCAAGATTTAAAAGTAATTAAAAAATTTTCTTGAGTCCTTCAAAAGGCACTTTAAAGAATCATCAAAAAATTTAAGGATTTCCAAGAAATTTCAAAGACATCAAGACGTATGAAAATATTTCAAGAGATATCAATAAGTGATTTGAGGAAATGTTAAAAAATTCAAGAAAGCTTCAAGATTTGTTACATTCTTTGATATATGCTGTTGCAATGATGAATTATCTATACATACCTGATTCATTAAACTTACGGCTGTTCTCTGATTCTTATTTATTTATTTATTCTTTTTCTTTACAAATAAACTTGGGTGTTCCAATCAGATAAAATGAAACAAGCACCATATTGCTTTAGAGTATACTTTCAGTGTTGACCTTGGTTGAAGACGAGTGGAAATGTATGAACATGTCCTTGGCTGCGAAATTTATGCCAACAATTAAATTCCAACCTTGGAGGAGAGCTTGTCCTACACCTGATGCCCTTTTTTAAGTCCGCGTTCTCGCGATATATTTCTGACCTAACCGCTCCTTCTTATTCGTCTTTCTGCTATCGATATAATTTTACACGTGATGGACAAGTGCAAAAGAACCAGAAGCATTGACGCGACCTTCAATTTTTATCAGAAATCAATTCGATTTTCCTCTAGTCCAAATTAATGATAATTTCCTATTAAAATTAAAGTGCTATAGAGTAATGCAGGAACAATTGTTAAGGAAATAGTCAACCTCAAAATTCTCTATCCTTTTTTTCTATAAACGAAAAATTCTACAACTTTGAATATTAATATAACTTTCATTTCTGTATGTATATATTTTTCTTTTTATAAATTTATAACCTAAGACAAAAATTTTGATAAAAGAAAAATGAGTCTAAAACACCATTTCTCGAGGTGCATGCATTTATTTATTAGAAAATGATTTGGTTAGTGTATAAATATAATTTGGTTGATTCAACCAAATAATATTTATTTAACAGTGTGTATTTCTATAAGTGTATTTATACATATTTAATAAGTGTATTTATATATATTATACGGAGAAAAATGGATAGTAAACCGAACTATCTGGAGTGTAAACTATAGGACAGCCTTTTAAGATAGTTAACCTGAAAATCTGGATATACAATCTGAACATTGAGATAATCAAAAAGATTATTGATAAAATGGTTATAAGTATAAATATAGAAAATAATTTAAAGTCATAAAAATAGTTATTTTTATGTGAACAATAAATTATTAGTGAAGCAAGAAAATATTTCAAAAAATATACCGAAGGTTAGTGAACATTATTCGAGAAATTAAAAAGATTACTTATAGTAAACTTTTCATGTGTTTTTTTATCATAGCTTTAAATTTATTAAAATATTGGATATTCAAGAATTTTAAGTAATTTTAATAAATATCAATTGATTTTACAAAATCAAAAGGAATTTCATATAAGATTTCATAGAATTTTGAGTAATTTAAGGGTTATAACGATCGGTTGTGGAATTTTAACGAATTTTATGGAACATCAAGGAATATCAAGTGTTTTTTTTAATGAAATTTAAAGGAATTTCACTAGATTTTTGAAATATATTAAAGAAATTTTAAGATATTGTATGGAGTATGTAGTAATTTTAATGACTTTTAATGGTTTCAATGGATTTTATGAAATTTTTAATACTTGTATAATATTTTACGGAATATTAACTTATTTTGAGGACTTTCAATGGATTTTATATGCGATATAACCCTGTGAACCTACACTGGGAGTGGTACACCCAGCGATTTGATTTGAATACGCGCTTTTTCTAAAAATTTTCATTTGGTTTTTTATAAATAAAATTGTTGCTGTTAAATAAAATAAGAAATAAATATTTTTTTCGTATTTCAGGCTAAATTTCCTAAGCTTCCAAATTGTCGTTGAGTGAAAAATACCCATGTGTGGGCTTTACGTAATCTTCTGAAAGTGTGGGTCCAGAGAGTTAATTGGATTCAGGAATTTTAAGAGATTACATGACATTTAATGGGATTTTAATTAATTTTCATATTGTTTACGATATTTTCTCGGATATTTAGTAATTTTAAAGAGATTTAAAAAGTTCAAGGTATTTTACACTTGGTTTTTTCTGCAGTGTTTTTTCCCCTGTCATTTTCATGACTTCTCTGTCTTCCCTGACATGTGGCCACCGTATAAACTAATTTCTACCATCTCCGAAATATGTAAAGTAACTTCTTTTGTTTATTACGCACTCCAAATATTTTCTCCGTATACCATTGTCATCCTCATTTCTCCGATAGGGAATGAATTGCTTAAAAATGAGGATAAATTCTTCTCATTAAATTTGTTTTCAACCTCGTAATCACCCCCTTGAAACATGAAACATGAAACATCGGACCAAGAATCAACCTTTTTCCTCCAAATAACAAAAAACCAGCGAAATTATCGAGTCGAGTCCCCAAGGATACCCAAAGATTATTCGATCCTTTCTCCGAATCCGGTATGAGCGATAATTTGGCCATCCGCAATATTTTAACTTGTACATGGGATGGGGTTATCGACCAGTGAATCGACACTCGATCGATTTTGTGCGAGCAGTACTTTTTGATTACTTTATGAAGGCGCATTCTTCGTGGGGCTCCTTGAGTCCCTAAGCGTATAAAGGAGTGTGTGGGGGGAGTGAGGTGGAGGAGGGAATATCGGGCCCGTTGGGCCCCATTTGCCCCCTCAAGTGGCTCCCCGGTAGCGCCGTCGCGCACCTGCCGCATATTCCCACGCCGAGGCTCACGTTCGCCTCATCTTTCCCCTGTTCGTCCTCTTCTCTCCTCTTCCCCTCCACCCTTCTTACCCCTCCCGATCATTTTGCCACTCCTTAACCCGCACTTGCCGGCACCGCGCGCGCGCAAGGCGCACACGTGTGCTGGAGAATATTCTCAGACACTTGTTTATTTTTCGATATTTTTGGAATCCCCATTCCCATTAAGAACATTGTGGAAATCTATTTGCTCTCGGATAAAGGGGCAAAGCAATGGGAGACTTCATTTCCAAACGGCTTGTGAAAAAAGATGGAATTAAGGGTCTAAAAGTATCGTAAACACACTGATGTGGAAGTGTGGTTTGTCTTGTGAAGAGAGATTTGAATTTTGTATGTTTTGTGAGTTCAGGTGTGTATCAACTCAGTTTTTATAATATCTATATATTCGTAATCTTGAGAAGAATATGATAACACTAAAAAATCGGAGAATATACTCTCTAAATCTCAATCAGCGAAAACCATACAAAATCAGTGAAATTCGCTGATTTGGTATGGTTTTCGCTGGTTCAGATTTAAAAAGTATATTGGAATCAGATCTTAATATTTTTCACACTTGCAACTATTGGTAAATCTCTTCAACTTCTTTAAAATTATTTAAAATCTTTCGATGTTTCTCGAAAATTTTTTAATATAACTTAAAATCCATCTGTCTTTAAAAATACCGTGAAATTTTTTGTAGTTCCTTACATTTAGTTGAAATCTCTTCATAATCCTGTATAATTTGTTGCAATCTTAAAATCTGTTTTAAGTCTTTGAAATTCCGCCAAATATTTAGATCAATTCTTTAACATCACTTGTAGTCTCTTCAAAATCTGTTAAAATCCTTTAAAATCCTTTAAATCGTTGTGAATCGCTTAAGTTTCCATGAAATACCTTAAAATTAAATAAAACCACTTGAAATCTCTAGAAATATTGTGAAATTGCCTGAGAATCCTTAAATAAAAATCCTCACGAAAATACTGAAACTATTTTGAAACCTATATCTCACCTATATTTAATTAATTATTACTCTTTTTTCATTCATTTGGATTCCTTTAGAATTTGCTTTGGATTATTATTATGAATTCTATTATATTTTTCTTCAATTTTTTATACTTCTTTATAATTAATTTTGAATCCTGTTTCATTTATTTTAAGTCTTTTAGAATTCATATTGAATCATTGATATAATTCCTTACAATTCATTTTGATAGAATACGATAACCAGATAACACATTATCAAGAAACATGGAAAATAGAAATTGTATATAAATTTCACGTCCACAAATATATATATATATATATATATAGCATATAACAATTTTTCTGTGAATAGAATCTCATTTCACCCCACGTCCTTTTTATGGTCGCAGGGAGTGGACAAATCTCAGAGTGATTTAAAATGCGGGTCCCCAATTTGAAATCCCTTCACTCCATGAAAAAAGTTAGGTCCTAATTTTCTGATGCACCAGGGCGCGTCCATCGTAAAATGTAAAATGCCATCACCCCCATTTATACTCCTCACATTTTTCCCCTAGCCCTTGCTCTAGCTCCCTTGACCACTTAATTCTTTCGTCCATCCATATAATTTACAAATATACGTGATCGTCTCCCGAATTTATTGATTATCATTCGCCCGTGAGTATTAGGGCCTGTGAAACTCGTCCATCCATCTGTGAAACCATAACAGGAACGAGGAGGGCTACAGCCTGAAAAATTTACAATGCCACTTGTCCCGGGATTTTCTCCTACAATGGACTTTGGTTACTTGAGATTTTACAACCCATGCGTCGATTCCAGTCCACAGAATAGTCTAAATGAAATGAATTATAGGGATTTTTTGAATTGCACGTGATCATGTAGAAAATCAGATGGGAGGAGCACTTCGAAATTTTATGGAAGGCAGTGTCTGAATACAAATCTGGTTATTTTGGTTGTATCATCAAAGAAAAAAATCTGCCCGCTTACGCGGGCACTTTCTCGTACACACGTCGCGCTTCGCGGCGCTTGCGCCCTTTGTTTGCACCTATTTGTTTTTAAATTACTACAAAATGGAATGGAATGCAAACGAAAGCTAATTTACTTAAGGTTCTATCGACCTTAAGAAGCACATTCTCATCAGGGCACTCGCGCTTCGCGCTCGGCTTTGTTTAACAATATTTTTCATGATTAAAACGAAAACTACTCAATCTGTTGAAAAATGGTTCAAGAGGAACTTGCAGATCTTTTTAAAGCCAATAATTACGTTTCTTATCATTTTCTCTGTATCTCGCGTTATTTGGCTCAAAATTTGAATTTTCGATTTTTTAAGGAAATTCAAAAAATTATTACATCTATCCAATAGAATTTTCAAAAAGAAACATTTTTCATCTTTAGATTTTTTTTTTATATCGTGCGTTGTTTGGCTTCTAATTCAAGTTTTATTTCATTTTTTTGGATTTTCAAAATGTTATAAGTCTTTCAATTTTTTTTTATCCAAAAAAGTCATTAAGAAAAATTGTTCGTCCTTTTGAGTACTACGAAGATCCGTCAATAGAATTTTTAAATTAAAAAAAAAGTGGTTTCAAAAATGTTCAAAATGCTTCAGTTTTTTGAATTTTTATCCAAAATGGCTGGCCAACGAACTTGACCTTCATTTTGGGACACTAAAAGAGTATACCAAAGGACAATCCAATCGGTCAATTCTTTCGAAAGTTATCGTGCTAACAAACTAAAATCTACAGCCAGACAGACAGACACATTCGTAAAAACATGTTTTTCGGGTTCAGGGGGTCCCAAAACGTGGACATTTGATGAAAACTGGGGGGGTCAAATTTTACACAAATCTAATACATTCTCTCTGATGAGAATATAAAAAAGAAAAAGAACAGAGAAAAAAAATTTTTTCATCACAACAAATACGTTTTGTTGAACATTTTTTGTTGTCTCAACAAAATTTTGGTTCCTAACACAAAATTATTTTCTTGAGCCAACAAAATATTTTGTTGGTAACACAACATTTTTTTGTTGAGCCTGTTTTGTTGACCTAAAGAATGTTTTATTGTGCCAATACAAATTTTTAGTTAGACCAAAAGATATACGATAATGCATGCGTGTCCGTCAGTCATGGCTTATGTGATATTTTGCTGCAATTTTTATAAAATATTTCATGTGTGATGCTAGTCGTGTGGTTTAAGTGGCGTTCGATATATGTTAGATGTAATATTTAGGAAGTTCGAATCCCGGTCGCCGAAAATTTTTTTTCCGATTTTTCATAGCATAAAAAACATGCAATAATACAAATATATATAATTTAAGTATAAATAATTTTTAAATAATTTAAAAATTAGGTAAAACAGTTTATTAAATTTTATATACCTTGTGTCAAAAAAATAATTTTTTTGGGCCAATAAAATAGTTTTGTTAGGTCAACCAAATGACTCAACAACAAAATTTTGTTGGCACAACAAAACAGTTTGGTTGCATAAATAACAACAAAATTATGTTGTTGAGCCAACCAAATTTTTGTTGGTCAAGCCAAACTTTTTTTCAGTGTAGTTTCTTCCGCTATATTATTGATGTTGTAGTCTCAATTGCAGTAATCACATAGGATTTCTTTCATAGTTTTTCATCTTTTTTCATTTGATGCAGTTCAATCTTATGGATAATTCCGGATCATTTGCAGATTGGAAAAACTTTTCTGGATAGTTCGTTCAAAATATTTTTATTTTACCACTTGCAATTTTTTTATTGAATTGAAATTCAAACACAGAAAAAACAAGGTCTGAAACTGTTTAAAGGTTCATAATAGTAAATTAGCAGATTTCGCCCGAAAATTTCTTAAATTCCCCTTCAATGTACTACAAATATCCTTGAATTATTTTGAATAAAATAATGTTAATTTCGTGAGAATTTAACTGATTTAAAATATTTTCCATTACTTTAAATTTTATTAAAATCAATTGAAATTCAACAAAATTTTCTTAAATTCCTTTTCATATCTGTTAAATATTTTTGAAATTCGTATTCAAGTTTACTTGGATTGGAGGTCAAAGTTTTTGTTCTTTCTATTTCGGTTTTGTTAAAACCGAATAAAGTTTCTTTGAATTTTTTGTGATGAGATGTAATTGATTATTTTAGTCGGGTCCATTAATGCTTTCTTTGAAATAAATAAGAAAGAGTGATTTGAGACTTCAGAGAGCTATAAGCCTCCTAAGACATTATATATTATATATGCATTATGCAAATTAAGGACAGCAGGTAACAATTATTAGATATATATAGTTATCATCTCTAACAACTGGAAATTAGAGAATGAATTATATGAATGGACAACTTCCTTTGAGATCGTATCAATTACCCTCAGGACTTGTGCGTTTCTTCTTATTGTTAGTTGTCTGTATAAAGTGTTGTTATCTTTCTCGGTTCTCCGCGAGCACACTAGGAAGAGATAAGATATATACTTCAAGCTCGAAAAATGGGATACGCCTTTTGTCCTACAAGCTATGGAATTATGACAAGGATGAATTTCACACTTTATTGTCTTCATTGCCTTCTAATCATTTATTAAGATATATCCTATACAGATACAACACAGAAGGCTTTTAATATGACCTGGAAATCTAGAAAGCATGCGTATAATTGAAAATTTTACAATCTATATATCATTGACATTTTAAGAATAGTTATTATTAAATATAATTGATTATATGCTATTTTCGTATATGTTTTTATCAAAAAATACCTAATCTATAATTTTATAAATAGGTTCTTAATAAATGTTTAAATTTTGCAGACAATACATATGCAAAAGTAAGATAGATAACCAATTAAATTTTTAAATTGACTCAAATGTTTTGTTTAACTTAAAATTCCTAATTTTTTTTTAAAACAGCTTATCAAATGTACTTACTTCCTTTGAAAATCACCAAGTAACATTCTTCACCTGCTTTTAATTTGTTCACCTATTTGACATTTATTTTTGGATTTTTTCACCTTATAACCTTTTGTTCAAATTGATATTGTTAAATTCTATGAAAAATTTATTTATTTAATACCTGAAATTTTTACAAATTTTTTCAATTCTTTCAAATAATTTCAAATAATTTAACAACCCTTCGTATAATCCCATAATATCTCGTTAAATCCATTGAAATTATCTTAAAATCACACGAAATATCATGAAATTTTATGTTTTTATAAGACAGTCGCAAGGCCAAAAAACCTTTTTTTTTTAATAATTTTTTTACAAGAAAGTTTTGAATATTTAAAAATTAATGTTTATAATTGCGAAAGGTATATATTTCAAGAAGTTACAGTAATTTTTTCAATTAAAAACAGTAGTAGTATTTATTTGTTCTAGAATTGACTTCTTAATTAACTAATTTATAGTCGAATTAACCTGTTATTATGATCTGTTTAAGAAAAGCATTAAGAAATGATAAAAAACACATGAAAAGTTTACTATAAAGTAATCTGTATAATTTCTCGAATATTACTCACTAACCTTAGGTATATATATTTTGAAACATTTTCTTGCTTCACTAATAATAATTTATTTTTCACATAAAAATAACTATTTTTATGACTTTAAATTATTTTCTATCTTTATACTTATAACCTTTTTATTCCTAATCTTTTTGACAACGAAAATAGTCTATAAAGATAGTTTCAAATTCAATACATTCACACAAATTTGCGCAATTTCCAAAGGAACCAATTAGGTTTTCGACAACAATGTGTTCGATATATTGGTAACATCTCTTTTTTAATAAGATAGGAAATAACCTTTTCACGTTTCTTAATGAGGCAATAAGTACTGAGATGACTGCTATTTGGATATTTTAATATTGAGATATAATCTCTAGATAATAAAACATAGTAATTCATTTAATTTAATGTAATATTATATTTAAATATCTGAACAGTCATCCCCCCAAAGTGTATTAATGACAAGATATTACGGTTTAGTATCCAGTTTCCTCCGTGTTGTATGAGATATTTGAGATGAAAGAGACTTCATTTGTGCAAAATGCATGTTCATGATTTTGTAGCGATTAAGAGTGAAAGGCAGGCAGCCGCGGCCTTTCTCGTATGTGGAATGCGCGTTGATTCATGATTGGTGAATTTCAAGAGTAAGCCAAGCATCGTGAGCATCAGGATTGGTAGAACTGAAGCAAGAGAATCTCGTATGATACACTTTCACCACGCCTTCATGATCCTCATCTGGATTCGATTGGTAGAGCGTTTGGTTCACTTCAGGTCTTCTGTTGATCTTTTTCTCTCATTTTCTTTTTTTTTTCTCCCTTTCAAGCAGAGTTCGTCTTTCCCTCCTTCTTTGCTTTTTTTCAAGCACTCTCCGCCAAGATTTTTGTTTCTCTTTACACGAATCATAAAAGAGCCTTGGCCGCTTACCGCTCCTTTTATGGCCCTTTCTACTTGTTTACGTTATAAGTTCACGCATTTCTTTTACATTTTATCTCCCTTCTTATACTTCTTTTACTTATCTTCATTATTTTCCTTGCTTCTCTTTTTTTTGTCTTTTTTTTTTAAATATTTATTTCTGTGTCGCGTCCTCAATTTTTGAGTGTCGATTTGTGTCGTGTGAATTCACCTTACGGCGTACGAGCAGTTGTTGGGCTCATAATAAATCTTCAAAAAGAAAACACAACACGTACAACATTCGTAACACGCGCCTCGGGAATTATTACACGCATGTAAAGAACTGTTCGATTTTTTTACTGTCTTTTGTGATGGATTTATGATTTTTTTATTTTTATACTTTTGCTTGTTTTCTTGCTTGTATTTGTTGATTTTTGTAGCGGCAAGTGTTGGGATATTTCGAAACGAACATAAGTATATTTCTCCCTTTTATAACCGACGCAAACGGCCAATCATATTGTCTGCGCATCCTTTATGCCTGCAATAAAATACAAAAAGCTTCGGCATGGGTGCGTGAGAGATGTTAAAATTCTTGTAATTATAATTTACACTTTTCAGCTTTCCTGACAAGACGCTGGAGCTATTATCCAATTTCGATTTAATATTTAAAGCGGAATCAGAACTGAAATGATATTTGAAATTTAACCGTATTTAAAATAGAGTTCTGGAGGAGACCTTGGTTGGCATTTATATATTTTCATTGAAAATATTTTAATATAATTAGGCACATATGGAGCAACGATAGTAAAATACATAGTAGTCAAATCTAGGATTTCCGTGTTGGCGTCTCGTAGAGTGCAGATCGGTTCCAGCATGATCCATCTAATATAATTCATATTAAATATTTTCTAATAAAACTTTGAAAAATATATCTATTTCACTATTTAAATTAATTTTTACGACACCTTATTAATTTAAAAAAAATGTTCATTTAAAACAAACTCGATATAGTTAGTTTTAAAATATAATTTTAAATTTTCTCGGGTTCTTCGGACCGAGGGTTGGGGGTGAAATTGAATTGAATAATCGATTCCTGGCGTCGATTCTTCGATTCCCAGGAATCAATGATTGAACACGCGCACGTGTTTCTTTGGGGAAATACATTTTTTGAGAATTTCCTAATCACCAAATTTTTATGATTTTGTAACATCTGTTCTGGTTATGCTTGTACTCCGGTTCATTTTTATAATTTAATCCTCTTTTCATTTACGATAATAAGTTAGTTAAAAACGTTGTAAACTATAATCTGGGAATCATTCAGTCCCTGTAAGCGTTAAGTCTTTTACCACTGTACCGAACTTCACCTTATTTTTACCTCTATCTACTAAGTCCTTTATGACGGTTAAAATTCAAATGTACACCCTGTACTCAGGTATTGGGTTTTTACTCCCACTCTTTCAATTTTTGTAACTAGGTACGTCTTCGACATCTCTTCGACTAAAAACTAAAGACAGATCTTTTCGAACCTTCGAATCATTCACACCTCTGTTCCAATCACAAATAAACACAAAGTTCTAAAAACACGAATTCTACATTCATTTAAAAACATTAACGAATATTCATATATCGGATTAGTTTTCGATATATGGTACCTTCACCACGGTGCAATGATCTCGTCGAAATCGACGAATCGATTCCCAACCCTACACTATAAAAATTTTCAGCGGAATTTTACATCGCTAGACGGTGTAAATAAAAGGATCTACGTGCAGCACGTTAAATTTCCGAATTTTTCGTAAAATTCCTTCGTCGTGGTAAATTTCCGAACAGCAGACGTAAAACTCCACCTAGCGATGCATTTTACAAATAAAAACTGTAATATTCAGAATTGAATCCATATTTTTACTGCACGAAAACGTAAAATTCTGTCATCTGCAGAAAAACCATTACTACCATTACCATACACTAGTCAGTCGTGTGGCCGCAAAAAAAAAGTTGAATACACGACTGAGTCACTGAGTAGTGTATTGGCACGATTCATTCGTTTCTTCACAGTAACCGTTACCGTTACTTTTATACTCGTTATCTTAAAAAAGACTCAAACTTTAATTTAAGGTAGTTGTCTCGCGGCAAAAACACTTAAAAGTTTATGCTCAGATAGATTTAAGATATCGCATGTTCTCTCCTAACCATTGGTCAAAAATTTTGACTGGGATTGTATAATCCATTAGAAGCATCCTATATACGTATACACATATTCATAGTCACAGTTCGTATTATAGCCTCAAAATAGTACTGTCAAAATCGTCGAAATGTCATCTCAGTGTTGCCACATCGTCACTACCTACCCCCGCCATGTGTCTCGCGAGAACAGCAATACAAACAGCTTTTCAATATTATATCTTTTATACTAAACGCACAATAATTTTGATTTTTTTTTCATAAAATCTACACGATATTTTACTATACATCTGTAGTTTTTTAGCACAATGGTAAGATTCGTTTTCATACTAGATTTCATAATGTGGCGATTGCCCATGTTAGCTATAGGAGACCCATGCAAAAAGTACTGAACATAATTAAAAATATTTGCCTTTAGAAACATACGATTAAACTAAAAATTGGAGCATGTGTTACATACATAGCTGCCCCGTTATTAATTTAAATTCAAAATAATTATTAAATACCTTCATAGTTAAAATTAAAAAGAGTAAGAATATAAAGCAGTCATTTTAGAAGGCATCGTATGTAACGACGCTGCGGTTCATATTTCAAAAGCAAGGACTGATTCAAATGAGCAAGAAACGAAATACAAAGTATATAAAAAATTTAGAATTTGAAATATTATATAGGATTTATAATAGTCAATGCACATATAAGTTTAAATCTTTTTATGTTCTATGGGAATAAGAAGGAAGGAAATAGAAGAAGAATGAAAAAGAAGGTAATGGGCACTCGCACACGTGCATGAGGTGCGCATGGATAGGCGATACTCGCGCTAGCGATCCACTTATACCAACATAAGCACCAAGCTACCGCATGTACTAAAACATAGTCACACATCCATGTGCTCGTATATGCATCCCCGATCTCTCCTGTTCACGCCATTCTCCATTATTCTTTATTCAACTCATCCTACCCTTATAAGCGCTCACCCCCATTTTTGATCAAATTTTGACTCCAAAAATAACAATCCGATTTTCATGAGATTCGAACAATATTTAAA